>CAUYON010179116.1:0-15952 GCA_963573935.1 Arctocebus calabarensis
TATAGTGATCAAGAAAATGCCATGAAGGCTATCTGTAACAGTACGATGAAAACATTTCTGAATGTATATGAATCGTGCCCTATGATTGCACCAATGTACAGAATTATGATTCAATAAAATTATTAAAAAAAAAAAAAAAAAAAAGAATTATCAGGGCAATGCCGAGAAGTTTGGTTTTAGTCAGGGGATACAAGGAGCCAGTCTGCAAATTTATGTAGGGAACTGACACGATGCGGGTGACATGTTCAAAAGATTAAGTATTTTCCAGCCTTATGGTATTTTGGATTTTTATATTACCCTGGTGCGTGTCAACACATAAGACAAAAAGCCAGACGTTCCCATGTCTCTTCTCACTTCTCCTTCGTCACTTCACGTTTCCACAAACCTTTCTTTTCTCATAAATGTTATGTGTGGAATTTCTGGGAGGGTATGTATGTAGTTTTAGAAATTCATTCTTCAAAACCAAGGAACATTTATTGTCACTCTTCATGCAATAATACCTTCATAAAATTATGGGAGGACAGATAACCAGGTTACCTTGTCAAAGAGGCACTAAAATACGGTTTTATTTCCTAGATTCAAGACTGGCAAAGCATGTACCAATCTACCCATATCCCAATACCAAAGTTTACCCCTGTGGATGAATCCGTGACATTTATCGGTCGACTCTGCAGAGAAATCTTGCGAATCACAGACCCGAAGTAGGTGTATCTGAATTCTCCTAGCCCCGAACACTACGGACAGTCTCATCTGGCCCCTTGGCACTGTGGCACACTCCCCTGTTCCAGTCACTAGTTCTTGTACTTGTCAACTCATATCCAGCCCTTTCACATTACCTCTTTTCTACTTATTTCTTAGCCCAACACTCAAGCACTTTGACAGTCACAGCTGCCATTTATGGGGCACTCACCTTGCACTCTGGGCAGCACCCCACACACATCTGTTCATTCACTCATCACAGCAGCCTTACAAGGCAGACGTTGCGGTTATTCTCATGGGGAAGATGATGAATTTACAAGGGTACGTGCCAAATCTACTAAGTATAACATCTTACTACAATAATTAAGAAAGTGCCATGAAGGCGGTGTTAACCAGTTTGTTGTATTTCAAATTATATATAAAACCAGCACATTGTACCCCATAAATGCATTACTGTACATAACTATGATTTAATTAAAATAAAATGAAGAAAGATGATGAAGTAACTGAGACACAGAGAAGCTACTTAGTCACCTGCTCAGGATCACACACACGGTTAATGAAGGAGGACCAAGACTACACACGAGGCTCTGTGACTCTGGGCACTGTTGAGGGGCAAGCATGGTCACAGCATGTCACAGTCTACATGTGGGTCACATGGGCTCTGCACGCAGCAGTGTCTGGGTGAAAATCTCATAATTAAAGACTCTTGAGACTATTCTGGTAAGCACCATGCAGAGAGCAGCAGGCTGCCTCTCGGTCGGTCCACCTGAGCCACTTCTTGTTTTTCTTCAGCTGAGCCTCAGACAAAGCAGGTGGTATTAACACTAACTGAGGAAAGTGTGGGCTCATGTCCGCTGCCTCATGTTTTCCTGTGGGCAATGGTCACTGAGTACAATAGCCGATGAAATTACCCAGGAAAAAGCAATCCTCTTCTTTCTCCCTCCAGCTATGCATGGAGTTCAAGTCGTGTAAATTAAATGTTCTTATGACCTGGATTTTGTACTACCTTCTAATCCAGGCTAATTTTGTCTCTCAAAAACATGAAAATTGACAAACCTATATAAAATTCTTCCAGAGTTTCCAACAGAAATAAGGAATTTTGTTCGAGACTGTTGAGTGCAAAAAAGTCATGATCCAAAAGATTTTGTAGCAGTTCCTCTCTTGGTACCCCTGGGTCCAATCACTGAAGCCCTTTTAGAAAACAGTCCTCCAGTTCCCAGAGTGCTAGGATTACAGGTGTGAGCACTGCCTCCCAGAGTGCTAGGATTACAGGCGTGAGCCACTGCCTCCCAGAGTGCTAGGATTACAGGTGTGAGCACTGCCTCCCAGAGTGCTAGGATTACAGGGGTGAGCCACTGCCTCCCAGAGTGCTAGGATTACAGGCGTGAGCACTGCCTCCCAGTGTGCTAGGAGTACAGGCGTGAGCCACTGCCTCCCAGAGTGCTAGGATTACAAGTGTGAGCACTGCCTCCCAGAGTGCTAGGATTCCAGGCGTGAGCCACTGCCTCCCAGAGTGCTAGGATTCCAGGCGTGAGCCACTGCCTCCCAGAGTGCTAGGAGTACAGGCGTGAGCACTGCCTCCCAGAGTGCTAGGATTACAGGCGTGAGCACTTCCTCCCAGAGTGGTAGGATTACAGGCATGAGCCACTGCCTCCCAGAGTGCTAGGATTATAGGCGTGAGCACTGCCTCCCAGAGTGCTAGGATTACAGGCATGAGCCACTGCCTCCCAGAGTGCTAGGATTACAGGCGTGAGCACTGCCTCCCAGTGTGCTAGGATTACAGGTGTGAGCACTGCCTCCCAGAATGCTAGGATTACAGGCATGAGCACTGCCTCCCAGGTGCTAGGATTACAGGTGTGAGCACTGCCTCAGCCAGTAGTATTGGTTTTGGTTGTTACCATTGTTGTCTTGGTCCTGAGTCAAAAAGGAATCATTTGAAGATAACCAGAAAATGGCATCTACAAGTTTAAGGAACTAGGAAGAAAGAACAAATTAGTTTGTCATCATAGTCTCAAATGTTAGAGAGTGGGGCTGCTAAGTTCCTTTGTTACCAAATGGAAATGACACGGTTTGTCCCCAGTCTCTGGAAATTTAGAGAAAGTCTCCACAGAGATACAGCCAGGCTCTCGTCTTCCAGCCTGACAGGTGAACCGCCCCTTAGCTTCTCAGCATGGGTCCAGCTAAGCCCCACAGCTCAGTGGAAGTCAATGGCCGGTACCCGTGACACACCATCGGGCAGGGAAAGGTGCTCCAACTGAGAGTGGCGTTACTGGTCCACGGAGTGGGTCCCAAGATGGAAGTTGGAAAACACAAATTGTGAAACTGTTGTACTTCATATGTGCTGCCCCCAAACCTGGTGACCCCCACATCTCCTGAGGATGAATTCTGAGCTGCTGTTGGGCTTTTGCTTTGTCTTCATTTTAGAATGACATGTCACATAGACCAGCTAAACACGTGGTATGATATGAAAACTCACCAGGAAGTGACCAGCAGCCGTCTTTTCTCAGAAATCCAGACCACCTTGGGGACTTTTGGTCTGAATGGGTTAGACAGGCTTCTCTGCTTTATGATTGTAAAAGAGTTACAGGTAAGCCTTATGACTTTCATGTCTATTTTCTGCTGTTTTGGGAGAGAAATGAGAACACATCTTGCTGGGTGTTTGAATTAAGTTCATTTAACTTTTCTTGTACTTTTTTTATAGTGCCCTCAGGTATAAATGATTTCTGTTAGGTAGATAAACACTGAGAATAAACTGGAAGTTCTTTGGCCAGTGAGTTCTTTGACTCACTGTTTTTGTGAGTCTCACCTTGGGAAGGTAAGACTCGAATCTTCGAGCCAGTAACTCTCCCAGTGAGGAGTTTCCAGTGGGAACCTGAAGCTGCACTGCTCAGTCATCTGTTCAGAGGCTTTGTGTGACTTAGGCCCAGTCTCCGTTCCACGTAGCATTTTAGGGTACTGGCATGTTTATTCATGATGTTCATTAAATTTGGTCCTCTGATGATGCCTTCTTGTTTTTAGAATTTCCTCAGTTTGTTTCAGAAAATTATCCTGAGAGACAAAACTGTTCAGGAGACCCTAAAAACCCTCATGAATGCTGTCAGCCCCCTAAAAAGTATTGTAGGTAAGTGACTTGAGATTAGCTTGAGGCGGAGATAATACTGTAGCCTTTCCAAATGTACTAAAAGAGAAAATTATGTTTAACTTTCCAGCAAATTCGAATAAAATTTATTTTTCCGCCATTGCCAAAACACAGAAGGTTTGGACTGCCTATCTCGACGCTATAATGAAGGTATGTTCTGGGAGAGAGGGGAATAATCAATACTATAGTTCTAAAATTTTCATTTTCTTAGAACTTCATTACCTAAAGAAAGCTCCTCATCGTCACTAAAATGGAAATGTTATACTGTAGTTTATTGTTTTATGTTCCTTTGGTTTTTTAGCTTCTTTTCTGGACCTGCTCTTTTTTTGTTTTGGTTTGAGGTTTCTTTGTTTTGTTTTAGAGAAAGGGCCTCTGCTGTCCAGCCGGGGGTGCCGTAGTGCCATCACAGTGGAGTTGTCCTTGCCTGGGCTTGCTATGAGCGTATGATTTTCCTTTTGCTGGAGAAAACTGGTTCTTTTTGAAATGCCTTGTGCGCAGAAGTGCTTTCACGCATGGAAATGGAATCTTTTCTCCTGCAGTCATAAGCTCTTCTTCCATAACAAGTTCATTTTTACAGTCCTGTTCTGCCCTGAGTGGCCATGAGAACGGGGTGTTTGTCCCTCTCCACTCTTGTGTCTGCGTAGATGTTAGGAAGCCACGTTCTTTGAGGGTATAAATTATCCCCAGACTATGAATAAAACATTTTTTCTTTGAAAACAAATAAGAAAGAGAAATGAAGATTTAATTTACTGGATCGAAACCTAACTTATTTTAGAATCTGGTCCCCTATTTCCCTGCCTTCACCCCGTGGCAGAAGTTCCCAGGGGCCTCTGCGTCTTCTGCGTGCCCTTCGCTCATCACTCGACAATCCCAGATACTCAGTGACCGTTTCTTGAGCACCCATTCTGTACAAGGCATTGTTAGTTGCTCTGAGAGACAGTTAAACGAAATGCTACCTGTCTCCTCAGAGAGCCTGTTCACAATCCAGTAGGAAAGAATATATTTCCTGGTGGAAAGCTATGGTTCATAATGAAAAATATCACCTGCCACAGGAAAAAATCTAGAATGGTAAGGGAATTTGAAAAAGTTCCAATCTCTTGTTCTGAATTATTTAAGTTCCTCATTGAGACAATACTCATTGGTATTTCAGCCGCATTCATCACACATTTCCCATAATTTTGATGAATGGGTTTTGGGTGGGGGAGAGTGCAGGAAGTTTTTTTCCCTTTCCTTTGGATCGCTAAACAAACAGAGTAAGTAACATGGCAGCACTTGGCTCTGCTTGGAGTGCTCTTGTGTCACAGGCCTGACACTGCCCTGGCTGCGTGACTGTCAGGTGTTGAACACTTCCTAGGCCAAGTTTCGTGTTGCTGGAAAACCTTGTAGGAGGATTAAAAAGTCACCTGAGGTTGGACAAGCCTGAGTCTCAACTCTGTAAGAGGCCAAGAGGGACTACAGGCAGTCTGTGACTGCTGGTGACTCGGTAGCAGCCGTGCGGCTGTGTCTGAGTCTGGGATCTTTAAACAAAGTCCCCAAGGACAAATTCGTCTTTCTGTCTTGAATTAAGGAACTTGCAGTCACCAAACCAGTGTTAATGGTGAGGCACAATGATAAAAAATGTTCATGGTGACAGCAGCTACTGGCCACATGTAGCTCCTGAGCATGTGAGATGTAGGCTATGGTCCTGAGGAACTGAATTTTTAATTTTATTTCATTCTAATTCAAGTTTAACTAGGCCCATGTTGCTAGTGGACAGTGTAACTCTAGAAAAATTTTGGAGAAAGAATGATAAGCCAGATATCTCTAAATGAGCAAATGAATAGGTAGAATAAATTCATCATCCACCCCAGACTCTTTAGCTCCTCTGGGAGTTTATTAAAGCTCGCCAAGTGAGCCCCAAAATAGAAAATGTCAGCCACAAAGATTCCATAAACAATAAGTGAGAACAAGTTGTACTGGGCTGACTTTGTTTCCATTTCTAGGTTTATATTTTGAAGAGAATCCTTGACATGGAGTATCCTAGACATAGGGAATTAAGCAAGGAATTACAAGGCCAGATACAGGGTTTAGGGGATATTTCTGAGTGGTCTGGGAACTATTTTCTTGGCCTTGCCCTATTCTAAGTTTTAAATAATACTTTTCTACAAATTAAAAGATTTCTTATTTATAGACAGCAGGTGACCACTTCCTATCACCTAACAGCCATTATGGTTGTCTCCTCTCATCACCACTCTGAATCACCATAGTTGACCCGTCATGGTAGCGTACCTCTGCATCGTGAGTTTGTTCAGTTAGTACTTTGATAATTATATTTCATTACATTGGCTTCCACCGTTACCCTCAGTGTCTATGTTTTGTTTTGTACATTTAAAAGCACTATTCTGAGATGGTGTCCTAGGCTTTGCCAGATTCCCAAAGGAACTCAAGGTACATAAAAGGTTAAGAACCCCTGGAGTAAGGGCTTATCATTGTTAGAGAGGCCTTCTTGGAACATCTTATGTAGATTCTTTTGTAATCCAGATAACTATATGATCTGTAATTGTGGTGAGCGGACAGACTTATATTCACCAAATTCGAGAGTACTGGCATGAAATGGCATCCTTAGGACCGCGGAAAGTCCAGGTTAATATAAATAAGGAAGCCAGGTTAATATAAATAAGGAAGCAAGGTCTAAACTTTGCTATTCCAACAACATACTTCACAAAAAGATACCGTTGATGAATGGATTGTTTTGTAAAGCTTGGTCTTTGCGGATATTTTGAGGTTGGCACCCAGGAGTCTGTTCAGACGTTCTTTGACGGATCCCTGTTGTTCCATCAGGTATGTTGCTCATCTGAGCGTGGAGCCCGTTCAGGAAGTCCTGACATTTTCTGTGCCATGTGGTTCTCCTTCCGGTGACAAATTACCATCTCTGTGTCTGCCTCCTTCCTATCATTCTGAAATGCACGTATGTGTCTGTACTGTCGACTCTTTCTCTTGCTGTTCACAGGTTGGGCAGATGCAGATTCTGAGACAACAGATTGCTAATGAATTAAATTATTCTTGTCGGTTTGACTCTAAACATCTGGCAGCTGCTCTGGAGAACCTCAATAAGTAAGTGCAGGGGTTCGAAACAACCATCTTGGGCTTGGATTAGTCACCATGCAAGCACCCCAGTTTCTTCCCTGAAGTTCTTTTTGGGTAGGAGATCTCCGAATTTATAGACTTCCTTCACATGGATAATCAAATCTGTCTTCAGAAGCCTCTTTCCTCAATATTGTCCCTTATATGTGTGTGTGTGTGTGTGTCTCCCACTCTGTCTCTGACTCTCTGGCTCTCGGATAGATTCATTTATCATTCATTTGCATTCGTCATTCATATTCATTTATTGCTTTCACAGATTTGGAAAGCAATTCTTACCTAAATCCATACGAGCGTTCTACAGGAATGATCACTTATCGTCAGGGGCAGTGGAACGCGTGTTCATGAGCAGGAGTGGTTATTGGTACCTGTGCTGGAAGGCACTTGTGTCCTCCACTCACCAGCAGCCTGCTCTCATTTTGAGTCGTCTGCTTAAATGAAAAATCCATGCTCCTCAGTCACTAAGTCAGTGCTTTTGAGAAAGTAGCTATTGAAAACAGCTTTGGGCACATCATAAAATTGAATCATGAATGAATTTGATTTATGTTGACTCCAAAAGATAAGGTAATTTTAGGTGGAACTTTCCACTTATAACCCACCACAGGCATAGAAATTGAAAATTAAAAGGATCACATGTGACAACTGACGCCCAGAAAGATTACATTATTGACCTGTAATAACTGTTGTATAAATTCAGTTAATCTCTAATGTTTACCACTGTCTTTTTCCCTTCATTTAGGGCTATCCTAGCAGATATTGAAGCCCACTACCAGGACCCTTCACTTCCTTACCCCAAAGAAGACAACACACTTTTATATGAGATCACAGCATATCTGGAAGCAGCTGGCATTCACAACCCACTCAATAAGGTTAATGATTAAAACTTATAATGGGGGTGGCGCTTGTGGCTCAGAGGAGTAGTGCGCTAGCCCCATATGCTGGAGGTGGCAGGTTCAAACCCCGCTCCAGCCAAAAACTGCAATGAAACAAACAAATAACTTATGATGGTGTGGAGGTGGGCAGTATGGTGTAAAAGGTGATTTGGCTCAGGTGACAGATCAGTGTGTGAAAATACCCCCAGGACAACTTTGGATTCAGACCCCAGAGCCTCCATTCTCTCAAGATAGATTCATTTATCATTCATTTGCATTCATCATTCATATTCATTTATTGCTTTCACAGATTTGGAAAGCAATTCTTACCTAAATCCATACCTAGCGTTCTACAGGAATGATCACTCATCGTCAGGGGGCAGTGGAACGCCCAACTGAGCAATTATCACACCTTCCCTGCCTGGCCCTAAGAATCAGGTGCTCATGTTGGTGAAAGCTCATGTGAAGTGAAAAGTCTGTGTCAGCATGAGAGATTGGTTTGGGGATTGGTATTTGAACTACAGCTAAATGGCAGTATGGCTCTGTCTCGCCCTAGTAAGATGCTTCCCCTTGTGACCAACAGTAACCACAGTGATAACCAGGGGCTCCAGATTCTTCTCTGCAACTCTGAACTCCAAAAACCTCTGAGAATAGAAAATATTTTCATAAGTTGATGCTAGATCTCCTTTGTGGGAAAAACCTGTCCTAAACTGACATAGGCCATTTATGCTGGTTACTTACCCTCCTTCGTGTCAGTGTTCATTTGTTTTGATGCAGAAATATCATGGCTTTGATTATAGGCCATTCCCCTGGCCCCTGTATTGTCTTTCTAAAATCTGTAGAATTGGAACTTCTGAAAATCTGTATTATCCCTTGGGCTTTGAATAAAAGATTATGGACTGGACCAGCAACTAACATTTTTTGAGTATTTACCGCATGCCAAGCACTGTTGTTAACCCCCTTAATGGGTCATCTCACTCTCCAACAGCCCTGTGACATATACCTTCATTAGCAAAGGAACCCCAGGCTCCGGGAGGTTAGCGATTTCAGACTCCACGCTCCTAAGTGGCAGAGCAAGGCAGTCTGACTGGCCCTGTGCTCCTGAGCAGCCTGGTGCTCTTTCCTGTGAATTTGGACGGCATAGAGGCTGGAGCTGGCCATGTACACCTTGACTGTACTTCTGCCATGTTAACTAGGAGAGACACTGCTCTGTGGCATTGCCCAGGGACAGCAAATGACAAAGGAGAACTTTGCTTTCTTCTTAAGTGCTACGACACACTGCCACGGGGGTCTTTCCTCTGTCTCCCCTTGCCCCATGTCTCTCTCACCTCGCATCCTCGCATCCTCCGTCCTCCATCTTTCCCTCCAGTTCCGCTTTGACTGCCTTTATTTCACCTCCCCTCCCATCCTTTCTCATCACTCTTTTCTGCCCTCTCTTCATTAATGACATTAACAGAAATTGGGGAAAGTCACTGCTAATCTCTGAGCAAAATCGTTCAGAAGGGTGAATTGTGATGTAAGTATTCATGTTTGGGCAGGCTCAGGGGTGTTAAATAAAGCTCTGAAGACAGCAAATTAGGGGAACCATCTGAGTCCGAGGGAGTCTGAAGAGCAAATTGAAGTAAAACTGAAGCTTATCACTTGAAAGTGTGTTCCATGGTATTGTGCAGGGTGAAGAAACAATAAACTACTCTTAACTTTCTCTTTTCAGATATACATAACTACGAAGCGCTTACCCTATTTCCCAATTGTCAACTTTCTCTTCTTGATTGCCCAGTTGCCAAAACTTCAGTACAACAAAAATCTAGGTACCGTATGACATTCATTTTTTGCAATAAGTCACAATAATAATAGACTAATATCTGAACAGCTCTTCATTCACAATACTGTGTCAAATATGAGATCTTTTCTTAGTGACGTGTATGTTCATGAAATCTATGTTTTTGTGCCCTTAAAATACAGTGCCCCTTCATAAAATGTAGGCAGTGGATTTAAAATCAACCAAGTATGGTCCACCTTTCTCAGGGTTAATTATCCAACTTGTAGAATGTACGGGACCTTTACTTCTCTCCTTTAATGTTTACTCAGCTAATTATGATGTAAAAGAAGCTTCTTCTGGTTAATATTCTGTTCTTTCAACAAGTTTCATGTGCCTCTTATGTATCTGGAACTGTGATATGAAAATAACAAAGTAGTCAAGACTAATAACATGAATTTTTACACACATAACGTTTTTATGTATTAGTGAATGTCAGAATGTTTGGTACAAACAGTAGGTACCAAAGTTTTTAACGTATTCTATCCTGCAATATAACTCTTAATTTTTTTTTTGTCACTGATCAGTGTATTTTGAACATTTTTATAATTTCCTACTAGATTCCCAGGTACTTCCTACTTCCTCCATCTCCAAACTTTGTATCCAACTAAATAGAATTTTTAAAAATCCACTGTAGAGTTTAATTTACCTTAAAAGTGTTAGAAGACCATTTCTACAACTATTATTTTTTCTTACCCAGAGATTCCAAAACTTATTTCTTCCTTAAAGTATTTCCATTCCTATTTCATCAACTTTTTAGGGTAAAAATATATAATCGCTTTAATGTTTTGTTGTCTCATTCGATAAGATTCAGACTCTAGACACTGCTCCCAGGGCAGTATCTCTTATTGCCACAGACAGCGGAGCATCGATCACTGGTAAGTCCTGGGAGTAGGAAAGAGAATGTTTGCATTCTGGCTTCAGCACTGACCACCTGTGTGACTAAGGCCAACTTATAGTCCCTCTGACAAAGTGAATGCTCAACAAGTGCTAAAAATATTGGTCAAAATCAACTTAAAGGACCATCCAACAATTAATGGAAAGATTCATCTCAAGCTTCAGAAATTCCTGTTCTTTCTCTGTTGTCCCTATATTGCTAATTAATAAGAATACATGATTCTTTATAATGATGAATTGTGAGTACATAGAGAATCTTATTTTCATCAAAGAATGACTATTTGTCCACTATTCTTGTTCTAAGGTAATAGTTCTTTCATTGTGCTGATGGTTAGGATCAGGTACCTGGATTATACAACTGTTTTTGGAAAGTGAAGAGCTATTCCATGAAATCCCCAGATCTTTAAACAAAATCTAATCTTTAAGTATCCTAGAAATGTACTAGTATGTATACCTGATTGCAATTCTTTTCTTAAATGAGACTGATGTGTTAATACAACCAAATTAAAGGACTGAGGAAGAAACATTAACGTGTTTCTGTATCCTAAAAATGTTTATTTAACCTCATGAGCATTGTTCTCAATGCTGATTTAAGAAATGCACGCCTGGCTTAGTCTGTCCTTTATGAAAGAAGCTCTGTGGTGCTCTATTTCTAGAGGAAGTTTTGTTGTTAATGTCTCTTTTGGGCGGCGCCTGTGGCTCAAGGAGTAGGGCCCAGCTGAAAAAAAAAAGGGGGGGTCACTTTTGCTCTCCACCTGGTAAGGATTACTTCTCCATTCTGAGTGCTATTAGGATTAGATTATTTCTCCATGATCTGAGTATTATAAGTGTGTTACATGGTACACATTGAGTAAGTCAGAATTGCCAAGGTCTAGGATGGGTAATTCAGGATAACTTGTTTAGGTATTTTTGGTTTAAGGAAGAGATTTTCCAATATTCACAAGAACCCAAATGTGGGATCTCAGCGTCTGTCTTGGTAAGGAACTGCTAGGCCTTTCTTCAAAGTGATGGTTGTAATTAATCACCAGCAATAACAATGAATGTGTGTACATTCCACATCCTCACCAAAATTTAGTGAAGTCAATCTTTTTAATTTTAGCCATTCTGACGGGTATGTAGGGAATCTCCTTGTACTTTCCTTGATGATTACTGGTATTGAGTATTTTCTCTTGTACTTATTGGCCATTTCTTATATCCTGTCCTATTTGAAGTGTCTGTTCAAGTCTTTTGCACAGTTTGTAAATTCAGGTTTTTGCTTTTTTTTTTTTTTTTTAATTACAGTTATTTACATACTGTGGATACAAGTCCTTTGTTAAATTCACCTGTTGTGAATATATTCCCACAAACTGTAGCTTATCTACTCATTTCCTTACTGGTGAATAAATGAGCAGAAGTTTTTAGTGTTGATTACGTCCAACTTACCCATTTTTTCCTTTCATAATTAGTCCTGTGTCCTAAGAAATTTTTGCCTACACTAATGTTACAAAAATCTTCTCCTTGTTCTTTTTCTAGAAGCTTTGTAGTTTTCACTTTGAAATCTATGGCCCATCTCAATTTTTTGTGTGTGGTGTGAAGTAGGAGTCAAGGTTTATTTTCCCCCTGTAAGACTATCTGGTTTCAGTGCCATTTGTTGAAAAGACGTCTCTGTCTCCATTAAATTGTTTGGTGTATTTGTGGATATTCATTTGGTCCCATATAGTGAGGACTCTTCTGTTGAGCTTCTTGTCCTATCTTTATACCAACACTGTCTTGATTATTCTAACTATAGAGAGAGCTTTGAAAGCAGGCAGCGCAAGTCTCTCAACACTGTTCTTTTTCAACATTGTACCTCTCAATACCCTAAGCTCTGTCTCCTCTTTCTCATGCAGCCGTCCAAGTAGGTGAAATTCTCCAGATTTTGGCAGAAATCTTTTTCTTTTTTTGAGACAGAGTCTTATTATGTTACCCTCAGTAGAGTGCTGTGGTTTCACAGCTCACAGCAACCTCTCTTGGGCTTAAGCAATTCTCTTGCCTCAGCCTCCCAAGTAGCTGGGACTACAGGTGCCCGCCACAATGCCTGGTATTTTTGTTTGTTTGTAATAGTTGTCATTGTGGTTTGGGCCGGTTTCAAACCCTCCAGCCCTGGTGTATGTGGTGGGCGCCTAGCCATTGGCAGAAATCTTTAGTGGAAAAAGTTGCCTTTGGCACTCAATGACTACATAAATTTCCTTCTTCCACTGTCTTGACTCAACTCTGTAGATTCTTTTTGTGTATAATGCTCAACATTGTGTATAAAGCTACTTTAAAAATATTTTATCCAGCATTTTAATTGTTTTCACTTAAGAGAATATGTTCAGGGTATGTATTATGTCATGCTGCCATTAACAGAAGTCAGTTATAGGTGATTTTTATTTTCTCAACTACATTTATCTGTGTCTTTACAATTTGCTGCAATCACAGGTTATTAAATAATCCAAAAGAAACAGTAATGATAATTATAAAAATTAATAACCAGTGTATCATTTACTAGAATGTTCCACCAATCCCCTGGTTAATCCAAATTATAGTCCAGACTTGTCATCGCTTCCAAATAATCATCAGCCAATAAGAATGTGGGCCCCCAAACATCTTGTCATTCACAGAGTTAATATGTATTTAGTGAATCCTGCCAAAGGTAAGTACTTCACCTGGTATGATTTGTTCCCCCACAGGAATGGTCTGCCGAAAGCCTGCTGACCCTGTGGATTGGCCACCACTCGTCCTGGGACTACTCACTCTGCTGAAGCAGTTTCACTCCCGGTACACCGAGCAGTTCCTAGCGCTGATCGGCCAGTTTATCCGCTCCACAGTGGAGCAGTGTACAAGGTACAGACGACCAACCAGGAATAAGTAGAACTCAATGTCACAGACGTGTCTTAAACCTTGCATGCCACATTCCTTTAACTGTCTGAATTGAAGTGGGAAATGGTAGCTTACCCTTCTCTGTAAAGCCAGTGAGGGCGCATCTCCTTGCTTGGTGCCCATCTTTAGCTACCCTGCCAGGGCACCTCCTTTAGTTATACTCAGAGTAATTCTCCAAGAACAAATTATGACCGTGATGCGTAACCACCTGGGCAAGAAAGTGCAGTCCTGTTCCTCTGCATCTGGGATCCAGCTCTCAGGGCTCAGTGAGCCCCGCGTTCTGCTGGGGCGCTGCCAAGAGATGGCTCCACAAACCAGTGGGAGTCAGAGAACGGGTCAGTATCAAAACCCGGGTAAGATCTGAGTGTACTAAAACAAATCACACAGAAACTATTTGATGCAAAGCTTGTGAACCTTTAATTCCTGTCAGTTCTTCCCTTCTCCCACCCTCCAAAGGTAGTTTTTCTGGCATAGAGGAGAAAAAGTCATTTGCATAAAATGCTGGGTCCTGAGCCTCCCTCTCTACTCCCTAAAGAGTCAGCCTTATTAAATAAATGTTTCTGTCATGTTATACGTGTACTTTCAAAGTTTGGAAAATGACCCTTGGTCATTTTTAAGTGATCTTCCAAGTCCTCACAAAACACTACTGACTCCTAAACTGCAAATGATTTTAAAGGCCATTTGATTGGCCTCCCACCCTGTGCATGAATGCTGGGAGACACGCCTGGCAAGCAGTCACCAGCTCTGCTGGAGCAGCCCCACAGCAAGCGCCTACTACCACCATGGCAATACAGGACGCCTAGGGGAACATTTTTCTCATTCCTGACTGTAATGAAAGAAACTCGTGTTTCTGAAGATTATATTTACTGAACTTTCTGTATACTTTGAAATGACAATAGTAAATGCAGTCTCCTTCCTTTAAGGCGTCACTTCCAATTCTTTATGTCACCTGTTGCTGTAGGTCTTCTTTTGCTTTAGATCAGCCCCTCCCACCTGTTCCTCATGTGCTGCATGTAGTTTGGAGGCCGCTCACCACCAGAGGTGTCTGTCCTCTTCTGGATGTTCCAGTCTGTTACTGGCCATCTTCAACTCTGGCTTCCCAAACTTGGACCAAGATTCTAAACACAGCACTCCCTTTGGAGCAGAGAGGTTATAATGCTCCTTCATTCTGGGCCCTCAGTGGACATCCTTTGCATACACTGTTTTGGCATTTCTTTTAAAGCCCATTAAAAGGGATTTTAGAAAACATTGTGTTTTTCTATGAGCTGCAATCAGGCTGATTCCTCCCCCTCTAAGTTAATGAGTTGAACAACAAACACTGGATGTTTTTCTAGGACAGGTGGTCAGACTTGCTTCAAAAAGCAGGGCTTTTTTTTTTTTTTTTTTTTTAACTTAAAAAAAATTATATGACAACTTATAAAAGGCAGATTGTTTTTACAGCTGAAAAATAGCTCTGAAGGATAGGGAAGTCTCAAAAATGAAATTGTAATAATCACAAAATGGAAGTCAGTAAAAGAAAACAATGGACAGCTAAAAACAGCGCATCTGGCCCAGGACCAAGGAGGGGAGGTGAAGGAAGGCAGTTCCCAATGCATGAGGGTGATTGGAAAGTAGCCTCCACACACCTGGCTGTCCCAACTAGAGCTCCCTGGCTCTAGCACGGGCAGTTCTTTCTTGCCCTCCTTCTTCACTGATGACTGACTATAAAGGCTTAAGGGTGGCTCTGGCCCAGCATGTCATCAGCAACCCTGAGAATGACCATGAGGAGGGGAGTCCAGCTATAGCTCATTGCTACTTATTCAGTCACTCAAACTAGCATAGGAACTTGAGTGTTTGGTGGCACAGTTTTGTTTTTGAAATAGAGTCTCATTTGTCATCCTTAGTAGAGTACTTATGGCATCACCGCTCACAGCAACCTCAAACTCATGGACACAAGCAATTCTTTTGTCTCAGCCTCCCAAGTAGCTGGGACTATAGGCACCCACCAGAATGCCCAGCTATTTTTTTAGAGATGGGGTCTCGCTCTTGCTCAGGCTGGTCTAGAACCCGTGAGCTCAGGCAATCCACCCACCTCAGCCTCCCAGAATAACTAAAATTATAAGCATGAGCCACCACACCCAGCCCAGTGATACAGTTTTTGAATGAATGAATACAGGTGTAAGATCTCACATAGAAAAACTGTTAGATGCTGTGTTTGACACCTTCAAATATATAATACTCAGGCACAATCCTTGATGCTAGAGACACAAAGATGAAGATATGGGCTCGGCACCTGTGGCTCAACGGGCTAAGGCGCCAGCCACGTACACCTGAACTGGCGGGTTCAATCCAGGCCGGGCCCACCAAACGACAGCTGCAACCAAAAAAATGGCCGGGCGTTGTGGTGGGTGCCTGTAGTCCCAGCTACTTGGGAGGCAGAGGCAAGAGATTCGCTTGAGCCCAGGAATTGGAGGTTGCTGTGAGCTGTGATGCCACGGCACTCTATCCAGGGTGACAGCTTGAGGCTCTGTCTCAAAAAAAAAAAAA
>CAUYON010179117.1:0-49436 GCA_963573935.1 Arctocebus calabarensis
ATATAGTGATCAAGGAAATGCCATGAAGGATATCTGTAACAGTATGATCAAAATATTTCTGAATGTATATGAATCGTGCCCTGTGATTGCACCAATGTACATAATTATGATTCAATAAAATTATTTAAAAAAAAAATAAAAGACTGTACGTTTTGTTCTCTTGCCTTGAGTACATCAAAGGCAATTGAGAGCTGGGAGCAATAATTTTAGGAAACATGTAAACATGTGAGGTGGGGTTTCATCATATAGTGAAATGTATGAAAATGAACCACGAAGAACAAAAGGGGATAAACAGAACTAGACCTTTAAGGTTTCCACACTGCAGAAAACGCTGAAATGCTAATTCGTGGTAGATGGCTATGCATTAATAATGCCTGTTGTAATGCCTAAAGAAGTCACTAAAACTAAAGTTATATAGCTAAAACCAAGAGATAAGAGGAATAATAAGCCACTTTATAAACTTAAAGGAAAACAGGAGGCTCGGTGGTTAGGGCACCGGCCACATACACTGAGGCTGGCAGGTTTGAACCCAGCCTGGGCCAGCTAGACACAATGACAACAACAACAACAACAACAAAAATAGCCAGGCCTGTGGCGGCGCCTGTAGTCCCAGCTACTTGGGAGGCTGAGGCAAGCGAATCGCTTAAGCCCAAGAGTTTGAGGTTGCTGTGAGCTGTGACCGCATGGCACTCTCCTGAGGGTGACATAATGAAACTCTGTCTCCCCCCCAAAAAAAAGAAATAAAAGAAAAGAAAGAAATTAGTAATAAGACAAACGTAAATTGAATAGCAACTTAGGGGACTCTTAACTCAGCTATATAGATATTTACATTAAATGTAAACAGTCTACTCTAGAAATTCTCTTTCCAGAGTAACTCTGTAGTATTTTCCTGCCCACCATAAAACAATAAAAAACAGTAAAAACAAGAAGAAAACTACGAAAAATGTATAAAGCAACTATTTTAAGATAGCTAATAAGTAGCACATGATCACAATCAGTGAGTAAAGAGAAACTCTGGATTTCTGCCTGGAGGCAAATGGTGCAAGGAAGGGGTTCCCAACAGAAGTCTTGGGCTGCAGAGGCGAAACAGAGCCGGTGGAGGCAGAGTGGCCCACAGTTTACAGAATCTGGGAGGAGGCAGCTACTCAGAGAGCTCAGAAATCTGCATAGGGAGTTTCCGGAGATGTTGGCTGAATATAAACATGCAGGTGACATCCAAGGTAAGACTCCAGGAGGCCAGTCAGAAAACAAATGCCAGAGAAAGGAAACAGGCCAAGGAAATAGATGCTGTAAGAATTTTAAAAAGAAGGAACAAATATCTCATTACTCACAGAAAATATTGAGTTATGTAGGTAACCAAAGTAATCTACAGATACGTGACTAAAATTAACGAGAAATGATAAATAATGACAAAAACATCAATTACATTTTTGTTCCTGAAAACAACAATAATAAATAACAAAACCTTCATGGTTTTGTAGGGATAAATTTAACATAAGAAGTGCAGGACTTTGTTGAACAATACATAAATCTTCATGAAATACATTTAAAAAAGCACTAACTAAAGGAGAGATAAATAGAAGCTCAGATAGACAGGCTTGGTAATATAAATATCTCTTTTCCCAGACTAATCTGCAGAGTTATAGGAAGACCGTCTGAAATCAGAACAAGTGAAGTGAATTTTAACTGTATGGAATAGCTCAGGGTTTGGAGCCAGCAGGAGGGCTCTCCTGCACCAGACTGAATGACTGGTCATCCAGGCGTCCTGAGCAGGACCACGTGGTCTGGCCTCCTGGATTACTGCCCATGAGGGGCAGTGTGGGCCCCAGAAATGCATCTCAGGCAATGCAAGCTTGACGAACAACAGAGACAGAACTTCTGACATTTGAAGAAAGTATTTTTAAAAATATTTATCTCGTGGTGAGTAATGCACTTTTACCTTAGTCTCAAACTGTACAAATCATGTAGGAAAATATGAATAAATTGAATGTCATTAAAATCAAACTCCTTTGTTTTTAAAAAGACACTATAAACAACATTAAAACACAAGCTACATCCTGGAAGAAGATATTTACAATGTTTATACCTGACAAAGGATTAGAATCCACACTACAGATCAATGAGAAAAGTAAATACAGTAGAAAAATGGTCAGAGGACATGAAAAAGCAGTTCAGAGAAAAGGAAACCATAATTCTGAATAAGCAAATGAAAAAATATCCAAATTCATTCCCTAGGAGCTAGATGCCACCATCTCAGTTCATTCCTGGCTATGGGAGGGATGTAAAGAGGGGTGGGGTGTGCAGGAGGACGATGAATTTGTAAACTACTTAGGCACTAAATTTATCAATAACTGGTCAACCTGAGGTGCACGTATCCCACAAGGCCACAATTTCACTCAGAGCCACACTCTCAACCCTTAGACAAACAACGTGGAGCCCCACATGGGACTGGTCATTGCACTTCAAATTAGTCTGATATAAGAAAACATGAGAAATGGCAGAAATCCCTCAAGAAGAAAGTGGGTAAATAAATTGTAATTTTATTCACACAATAAAATGCTCATACAGAGAAAACAAATGAGCTAGGATTGGGGGTAACAACATATATAATTCTCACCAGCATAATGCTAGGAAAATAAGCTGGTTGCAGGAAGATTCATACATTTTAATTTCGTGTAGACAGCTTTGTAAATAGAGAAATAAAATACACCGCACAGGCATAGAGACGGACGTGACAAAGGTGTGATGATGTGTGTGGAATCAACAGCGGCAGACTCAGGATCGTGGCTCTTCTGAAGAGGAGCAGGGAAGGTGGGTCCTCGCCTGCACCTGTGATGGTTTTGGCTGAGGAACGGATAATCTTAACTGCTACATTTTGTATCTTCTTTACGGTTTTCCGCATGACTCGGTTAACCTTGGCCCTCGTGGCTGCGGTGTTGCTGCGGCTCTTTGCTCTGTTCTTCCCGGCCCTGGGCCTCAGCCTCAGTGGCTCCAGCCCCTTCCGATCACTGGCTCATGTTCTCGGCAGGAGCATCCTTGTCTCAGCCCGAACTGCACTGCCTCGGGGCGTCCCAACCTGCAGCTGGAGTAGCCTCGCTGCTCTGATATGTCATTCTGGTTCATTCTCTTCACAGCCTCTCGTTCTGTCAGCCTTAGTTTCGGCCTGGCATTGGTTTGTTCCATCTTCTCTCCCTGGAAGGCAGGCTCCTGAACCAAGGCACATGCCGTCTGTCCTCAGTGGGGCCTGGGGACGTCATAGGAGGCACTTCGGGGAGTGAGTGAGAGAAACGGCATGAGAGCTGGGACACACCACCGGTGCTCCAGTGAGTTTCTGTTGGTGTTTTCACAAGAAAGAGAAGCACAGAGAAAAGTGCAGAGCTAGAGAACCCCCAAATGGCAGGTCCTCCCCAGTCCTAGGAAAGAGGTGAGAGGGAGGGAAAGGCCCCCGCAGGAGCCGGTGTTTGAGTGGAGCCCAGAGGTCAGGTGCATTTTGAGGGGTCCAGAAGAGATGGACTGAGTGACAGCTCAGAGGGGCATGGAGCCTTCTGGGGTGGGGATGGCGGACATCAGAGAGGCACTCAGAGTCAAGGGCTCGTCTCCCCGGCCAGGGGATCTACACTAGGTGAAAAAGTGTCAGGGAAGCCCAAAGAGTTGTGACATGTGACAGGCCCACACCAAACCCTGTGCAACTCATCATCCTCCTAACAACTGGTGAGTGGGTGACACCATCACCCCTATCCTCAGACTATAAAGTGAGGCTCAGAGAGGCTAATCAAGGCCCCAAGGACACTCAGGTGGCTGGAAATAGCAGCTGATGTGCAGCCCTGAGCTCCGCCCCCTTCATGGGTGACACCGGATAACATGGCCAAGGCCTGGTGCTGCCAGGACAGAGGCTGTAAGGAAGGGTCATGCTAGAACTGGGACAACAGACAGCCCTCAGACCACACATCCGAGCCCTCAGACCACACATCCGAGCCCTCAGACCACACATCCGAGCCCTCAGGCCACACATCCGAGCCCTCAGGCCACACATCCGAGCCCTCAGGCCACACATCCGAGCCTTCAGGCCACACATCTGAGCCCTCAGACCATCGCTAATGCCAGGATGCAGGTGTGCTTATGAGTTTCCTGGCAGCCAGGACAGAAGGAAAATTGTTGAAAAGCATCAGAAGCTGGTCGGAGTCGACGTGCCGAGGCCGGGAGGAGCCTCCCTCTGAGGTCCCATGACCGGTTACTTTCTTGGCAGTGTCCCCTGCGCCAGCCATGAACAGTACCGCACCACACGTATAGTATTTTTCTCTGCATTTCCCATCTTGCAGTTGTTACCATCCCTTCCCCACCCCCGCAGTGATATGCTTGCTGGGGGGTGTATCTCGGAACAAGTTAATTTGATGAGCAGCTCTGGAGAGGCCATGAACACAGGGAGACAAAGGTGTTGCCTGGAACTCAAATGAGCCTGGAGAGAAGCTGCCAAGCACGGGGCTGCTAGACGTCACAGGGGCCCTGGGGAGACGTCTCCAGAGCCCCTCCCCACGCTCTCCCCCTATAGCAGCCCGAGCTCTCATAGCGGCCCAAGTCTGTGCCCCTTCCCTTCTGTCCCTGGTGTCTGAGGCCATCTGGCTCCCTGGACATTTTATCCTCAGACCCTGAAGAATCTGAGTGTAATCAGACCTCCGACTTGTGTGCACCTCAGATTGCCATGGTGTGTGCAGGTGTGCAGGAGGACATCGGAGTCCCACTCAGGTCACGGCTTTTAGACGGTCTGGGCTGAAGGCAGCCCCGGGAGGGCACAGCTGGGACAGAAGAGCGGGCTGGTGGGGAGGCTGACCCAGTGAACAGCAACCACCCTGCCAGCACACGCGCTTCCTGAACGCCCCTGCACATGGGCACTGGCATGGGTCAGGGGACACATGGTGCCCTCATGGAGAGGCACCAAGGCCAGCCAGCTGCCCGCACCATGCACCGTCCATGCAGATGGGCCCTAGGAAGTAGATCCCACAGCCGGAGTCAAACCTTGGTGACTACAGCCTGGAAAACCCTTCCTGAATTTCTGGCTCATAGATTCTGTGTGTACGATACGTGGCCAGCCCATGTCACCAACTATTGGGTGACGCCTTATGCAGCATTGGGTAGCCACAGCAGACACACAACCCAGTGGCTGGTCACCAGTGATGCTCAGATGGTAGTGACCTCTTGATGGCTTTGTCAAACAGGGGCCGCTCCACTTCCTGACAGATGTCCTACATTATCTTAGGCCCTTCCACACCCTGGCAGTCCCTGAGGAGACCCTGCCCACAGATGGGGGCTGGCCAAGTCCATCAGCGCCTCTGTCCATTTGATTAAATTCGAGTCTCAGAGAGGAGGTGACGAGAGCAAATGGCACCTGGGCTCACCACGGGGGAATTGGCCAGTGTTTCCCCTTTGCAGGACTCTGCACATCTCAGCCAGAGCACCAGAGGTGCTGGATGCCCTTCACAAGCGCCTTCCGGAGCCTGGGCCGCAGTTGTCCTTCCTTTTGTCACTTGCGAGTCCCCCTCCAGACATCTTTGTTCTTGGAGTATTTCTCTGTTTCTCGCAGCCTGAAAGAGCCTATCTCAAATGCCCAGGGTGCGGGTCGAGGAAGGGTTAAGGACATCATTCTCAGACTTCCAGAGCCCAATCAGCCTGGTGCCTGAATGGAATGATTTGTGCAGTTTCCCGGGAAGACAAGAAGCTGCTTCCCTGCTCTGCCTGAGAAGGCCTGAATTTCCATACATAAGTAGATAAACACAACGTGCTAGAGGCAGACAAGGAAAGCAGAAAGAACACACTATTCATTAACTCCTCGCTCCCTAATAGGATCACAGTGGGCTGAGCAGTGTTTCTGCCTGAGTACTCCGGCACAAAGCCCTGCTGGGGCCTCAGCCACCTGGTAATTCTAGATTAGCTCCCAGCTACGCGGGGGGCTGTGCGTTCCCACAGGGAGACCCTGCTTGGGAAGGGGCCGCACTGCACGCCAGGAGATCATGCAAGGCCCTGCTGAGCTGGCCCTGGGTGCCGTGGGAAATGGGTGGCTTCTCTGCACGTGACCCTTTCATCGTGAAGCTCTTAGGTCCCCCGGGTGTGGTCCGTTAGGTATCCCTGAGTTACCCAGTGGCACAGGCAACGTAAAGAGATAGCAGACTCCAGGAATGGACCGATTGCTGAAGAGTTGGGAGAAGCCCTGGAGAATACAGGTCAGGGAGGGTGCAGAATTTGGCACCTGAATCAGTAGCACGTGCCCAGCACAGCTCAGAGCTCCCAGAAGCAGAAGAAATGTAGCTGCTGCAGCCCCCAGGCCCATCCTCCCTTCCGACATCAGGGAGGTTTCACCTGCGTTTTGCTCCAGGCCCTGGAAATGGAGCCCAGGCCCTCTGTCTGCCCTATGCTGATGGACGCGGCCACTCACACAGAGTGGGCCGGGTGTCAGCAGTGATGCTTGTGAACCCAGGAGGGCCTCTGTGATAGAATCCTCTGTGTACTGTCCAGCCACGTGGTCCTGCAGTGACCCTGGGAACAGGGAGAGGTGGTGTGCAGAAAGGCAGGGTCCAGCCCCACCCACGAGCTCTGTTCTAACTGTGCTCATTGCCACTTGGATGAAAAACTCCCCACAATGAAGCCTGGTGCACACCTGCATGAAAACACTCCTCAAGGTTCAGCCCCTGCCAGTTGCCCCAGGAGGATCCGATTCTGCCCCCTGAGCTGAGAATCCTCCTCAGCTAGAATGAAGCCCAGATTCTCAGCCTCCCCCCAAAGCCTCTCTGGGTGGAACCACGCTGGACTGCACCTGTGACGCTCCTGTGTCCCAGCCTGCGAGCCCTATGTCCCAGACACACTAGCCCCCACTCTCAGACCCCGAAGAAAGAGCCTTTTTGCAAATTATCTGAGTCTTTGGCAGGCCACATGCTGTCCACATGAGCCCTCTCTTCTCCACTGGATGTCCCCAGATGACACAAAACCTAACAATCTTCCCACACGGGGGACACGGAAGCCTCAGCCTCTTGGTTCTGGATGGGGGACAGGAGTGATCTTTCCAGAAAGAACAGCAGTGGTATGGCAGGTGACTGCACGGGTGCCTGCGTGGTTGGCACGACCCCCACGATGCCTGTGCGGTTGGCACGACCCCACGAGTGTACGTGAAGTTGGTATGACCTGCAAACACCATTGGTGCCCAGACGCCTACTGCAGACCAGACCCTTTTCAGTTTGTTTGACCAAAGTGAAATCTAAAGCTGCCCCCAGCTGACTGAAGGAACCCCTCCTTGACAAGGGACTCCCTAAAAAATATCTTAAATCTGAATTGCCAGCCATGAGGAGGAGGAGGCCGGGCACACCTGGCTAGCCCCGGTCCCTTTGGCACGAAGTCACGAGCAGGCCTCAGGCTGGGCAGGACAGGGGCTGGCCACACCTGCCGGCCGCTGATTTACTTCACAGATCCCCTGAGTTTCAGTAAATGTCGGCTGGCTTGTCTCTGATTAACAACCTTCCTTATCTTAACTTAAATAGGTCCAAGACTTTAGCCTGTGATTTTTTTTTTTTTTAATTGAGACAGAGCCTCCAGCTGTCACCCTGGATAGAGTGCTATGGCATCACACCTCGCAGCAACATCCAATTCCTGGGCTCAAGCAAGTCTGCCTCTACCTCCCAAGTAGCTGGGACTACAGGTGCCCGCCACAACGCCTGGCCGTTATTTATTTATTTTTTTTTTTTTTTGGTTGCAGCCGTCATTGTTGTTTGGCGGGTTTGGGCTGGATTCGAACCCGTCAGCTCATGTGTACATGGCTGGCGCCTTAGCCTTAGCCCGTTGAGCCACAGGCGCCGAGCCAGCCTGTGATTTTCAACCCGTGCTCCACGAGAGGATCTTACGTGTGCTGTGAAACCTTTAAAAGATCTTTAATTGAATTATTTTTGAAAAAAATTCAAAGCACAGTAAGTATATTCTTTTTCTTTAACTTTTTCTTTTTTTGGTAGATCAACATAATTTAAGTGCACCATGGAAGTTTAACTGTAAGTTCAAGTGTATTGTGAGATTTTTCAAAAGTTGAAAGACACTGCTTTAGACCATGGTTCATCTCTTTAACCAATTAGAAATCAAAGAATCTTTAAATCCACTTGTAATAAATAATCCGCTGCTTGGAGACACCCGCCTTTTCTGGACAAACCTCCGTGTGCCTTCGGTGAATTGACGTGTGACCTTGTGTGTACTTTCCTGTGTCCCTGAAACGAATGAGACCAGCTGTCACCCAGCCCTGCGAGGCCCCTTACTCAAGGCCAGTTGGGTGTGGCTTTCCCAGCCATGGTCACTCATATTAGGCTCAGAATAAACCTCTTTGTTTTATTTTTCAGAGTCTGGGCTCTTGTCCACTGACAAGCCCTGACATTTTTCCTTGGTGGGATTCCCACTGTGGCCCCAGGAGGTGGACGCCTTTATTACACTCACTCTACATGTAGGGAAACTGCGTGCAAAGGGGTTTATGGTGCACAAAGTCACAGAGCTTGGAAGTGATGGAGCCCAGACTCAACCCAACTCTGGGAGGGTCCTGGGCACTCTGGGTCCCTTCTGGGGTAACATGGCAGGCCTGGCTATAGGGCTGTGAAGGCTGGCCTCAGAGGCAGGGCTGAGGAGCTGAGCGGGGACAGCAGGCCAAGCAGGGGACAGGGCATCAGAGGGGACAACGTTGAGACTGACCAGCAGGGCATGAGGGAGGTTAGGACCCACAGGAGTTAGTGACCAGCTGACTGGGCACAGCAGGCCACCTGCCACAGGACTGAGATGACCGCCTCTGATGAGCGGGATGGCGTTCATCCGAGGCTGACCACCCCCTCTCTTCCTGATGTCCTGACCGCACTGTCTGCAGCAAATGGTCAATCCAGCATTTTGCTTTTGAAGACACCAAACTTGCACATATGACCAGCTTTGGGGGGATCCCTGTGTCCCTGTCATGTGGACACAAAGGCGACATGCATGCAGCAAAGCCTGGCAGGACAGGAAGGGGCTCGCGGTGCAGAGCAATGGGAAAGCCGCGTGGCAGGAGCAGAGAGGGCAGGAGGGGCTGCTGGGGCTTCCGTGCCCCCCAAGGTCATTCAGGGTTTTCTCCTCAGCGCACTGGGAACCCTCCAGGTGCATGAGAATGGGGCGAGATCTGTCCTGCCCAGGCTTCTGGACCAATCTCCTCACTTTCCCCCTGTGCAGTGTCCATGATCCCAGACGGAGGCTCCCACAACTGCCTGGCCAGCTCCGCAGAGACGGCCGCCCAGTACTGCCGCAGGACCCTGGAGACGGTCTGGTTTCTCGGGAGAGCCTTCTCTTGCAGGCATTTCCAACTGGTTTCAGGGTGAGCTCCTGGCACCAAGAGCTGCCCACTTGCCCTTATTGAGGAGCCCGGGAGCCCCCGGCCCCTCCGTCTGCCTCGTCCCCACTGCCTGTGACTCTCTCTGCTAAGATGCTTCAGAGCTCAGGGGAGCGGCAGGCCCTGGATCCCCACTGCGTTCCCTGCCCTGCCCTCCCTGTAACTATGGTTCAAAGGACAGAGGTTGTGGGTGCACAACCCAGCATCCCCCCACACTCCAGCCCGAACCACAATGTCAAAGAGACATGATTAAGGGAAATATATAATCTGCAGCTTCCTAAATAGATTGAAGTCCAAAAAGAAAGAGAGGAGAAAAACTAGGAGCAGTCTCCGCAGCGCTAATTTCACCAGACCCCGTGTGCCTGAATGTTTAAAACCTGCATTTCAAAGGGTTAGGAGCTTCCTCCAGTTCATCAGGATGCTACTTCGCAAACTCCACCTGATTCCTCAGCTCATCAGGAATGTTATGAATTTTGTATTTTTACACCAGGGCTCTTTGAAGTTGTACCTTTAAAAAGCAAAAACAAAACCAAAGTGACACTTGCTCTTTTTTTATAGGAAGGAGCATACAGCTGTGATGAGGATCGCACTCAACATTATTGAGGGGCTGAGGCATGGACTTGCAGGTAAACAGCTTTGTGCAGACTCCACAGGAGACCCTGAGCAGCCATGCAGAAGAGCAAACCCCAGCTCTGCCCGGGGACGGTATAGATGGGCCGCTGCTGAGCTCAGAAAGCGAGATGCAGAAAAGTGTGTTCAAAGGAACTTTCTTTTGCAAAACCATGACAGACTATAAAGCATCATATTTATGTTCGGGTTTCTCTCTGTATATGTGTATTTCCAGACACAGGCACTGTGCAAGTGTGAATGTGCTCACAGACCTGTGGTACGGGTGCACACCAGCAGATGTGTGTGGATATACGTGTGTGTAGGGAAGTAAGTGTGTGCACATGTGTAAATGAGTGTGTATAAGCATGCAAGTAGAAATAGGACCTGTGCAGAATGGCTGGGGGGTGGGGAATGATGGGGGTGGAGACAACAAAGAAAACAAACAAAAAAACCATGTGCTTCTATACATTTTTGTAAAGTTTAAATGCAACTGTGTAAACATGTATAGTATAATAAGTCAAATTAAATTTCAAGACATGAGGCCAGGCCCAGTGGCTCATACCTGTAATCCTAGCACTCTGGGAGGTTGAGGCAGGAGGATCCTTTGAACTCAGGAGTTGGAGACCAGCCTGAGCAAGAGTAAGATCCTGTCTACAAAAAATGCAAAACTTAGCTGGGTGTAGTGGTGCACACCTGTAGTCACAGCTGCTTGGGAGGCTGAGCAGGAGAATCACCTGAGCCCAGGAGTCTGACATTGCGGTGAGCTAGGCTGATGCCGTAGGACTCTAGCCTGGGTGACAGAGTGAGACTCATAATTTTTTTTTTTTTTTAATAAAATGAGGGCTACACAACCATCATTGGAAGAAATGAAATGAAATAACATCTCAGAAAGTGCTTCCTCAGGACAAAGTCCCATCTGACTGAATTATCATCACTGTTGTCAGTATGGCTGTCGCGAGCAACAGGGGGTCAGCCTGGGCCAGCCCCAGGCTCCTTTGGCCTCTGTCAGCTCCAGAAGTTTCCTAGATTCCGAGTGGATTTGGCTTCCTGGCCAGGCCAGCCCTTGGGTGCAGAAGTCTAGAGAGTGTTCCGCCTACACGTCGCCATCAGTGCTTGGCCCTCCCTGCCGTGGGGTGCCCCACGCAGAGGACAGTCTCCACGCAGAGGACAGTCTCCCCCAGCACAGTGACCCTCCTGTGGCCTGCAGTTTTCTCTCGGAGGAAAGCTTCCCCTCCGTGCAGCGCTCCCCAGGCCAACCTCCCGTGGGTGAGGTGAGCTGGGACAGGCAGGAGGTGACTTCCGGTGTCACCTTGAGCCCCCAGCAGAGCCCCGAGCCTGGCTCGCTGCCCACCCCGCATGTCCATCCCCCAGAAGTGTTCCCGGGTCTGTGCTTCCCTGTGCAGAACCTGGATTTACTGACAGTTTTCACTTCTCTGCCCGCAGTGGAGGGACAGCAATCTGGGCTCCATCACCCTAGGGCGCTGCGTGGAGGTCGGGGAGGTTGGGGGATGGCGTCCTTACCGGGGAGTTCAGAGGACTTTAGCAGGGAAGACAGGAATAAAGACGTCCCAGGGGATTTGGAGAAAGCATTTGAAGATGACAATGGAAGGGCAGGTTGACAAGGACATTAAAGGCCGACACTGAGATCAGAATGGGGTTGGGGCGGCAGGACCCACCCAGGGCTTCAGAGCAGAGGATGAAAGAACTCTGGCTGCAGCGGGCGCAGGCAGAGGGCTCAGAGGATCAGAGCGGCAGAGGACGGGACGCCAGGGCTCAGCCAATCCACCCCAGTTCTCATCCCTATGGTAACAGGATTTCTCCCCAGAACTGCTATCCTGGAGCTTTCCATGAGATTTCAAGACACCCTATTGTTGTTGTCATTAGGCTAAAAAAGTGGAAGCTGGATTAGGCAAAATCCAGGCCCTTGCTCTGCCCCGTGCTGGGTTTGCTGCGACTCCATGCATCCCACCCCACCCCTACCTTCACTGCCCCTTTTTGAAAATGATTCTCAAAGGTGGGTTTCTTTGAGCTTCTGAACAAAGTATTAGTAACTTGCAAGGCCAACGAGACTCTAGGATCGCTTCCGTTGATTACCTGGGCATGGCGTGGTGGTGGGGGGGCTGCTCAGAGCTGCAGTAAAATGAACTAGAAACTTTGAGGCATCAGTGGGATGCAGGAGCCCGGGCCAGACTAAACTACCCATGTATGACAAAAAAAATAATAATAACTGTGTGAAACAAAGGTTTTCAAGCATTGGCAGCATAGGGCAGTGATTTCAGACAGAAAATGAACAGGGGAGCCCATGATTGCAGAAGCTTCCTATCCAGAGTTTCAGGCCGACATGCGGAGAGGACGCAGCTCCCATGACTCCAGGAATCAAAGGTAGGGGGTGGCTCAGCCAGGAGCCCCAGGCTGGAATCCGCAGAGCACAGCTCAGGGAGAAGAGAGATGCAGAGAGACAGCTCTCTCCAGAAGTGAGGGGTTCCTCCTGCAGACCGGGACTGAAGGGGAAAACCCCCCTGAGCGGGCACAACAGACGCTATTCCAGCGGTGGGCACATTGACAGCCCTGATTCAAGCCAGGTATCAAAAAACAATTGCATTCCTTTAATAGTTTTGAATTATATGTACAGGTATGTATAGTGTGTGTATAAATGTGTGTTTATGTATGTGTGTATGTACACACAGATGTTTGTTTACTAAAAATACAAAGAAGGAAAGAAAAAAGATAAAGAGAATAAAGACTGACCAGGGACCTCAGGACCAACAAAACAACGTAGCAGCAAGTTTTCTGGGTTTTCTTTTTGCCTGTAGATCCCAGACTCAGTACCTGAGAAGCCCAAAGCATCTACAGGCACGGACAAAAAATATCTGAGTGAGGCCTTGCTTCCCGTGACCAGGTCACCCGGCAAGGCAGGACCCATCAGACAATAACTGCTATACTCAGCAGACACCGTGACAGAGCTGTGGGCCCAGGAGAGCTTACATTCCTGCTCTTGCTAAGAGTGATGAGTGATTTTAGCTGTCAACTTGACTGCATTCAGAAATACTTAGAAGGCACCTTCAGCACCATTTCTGGATGTGTCTTTCACAGTGTTTCCAGAAGAGACTGACATTTGAATCAGTGGACTGAGAGAGGTGAACCCACCCTTCCCCAGATAGTCAAGAGCAGGTGTCCTCAAACTTTTTAAACAGGGGGCCAATTTACTGTCCCTCAGACCATTGGAGGGCAGGACTATAGTTAAAAAAAAAACAACTACGAACAAATTCCTATGCACACTGCACACATCTTATTTTGAAGTAAAAAACAACGGGAACAAATACAATTCACACCGAAGCATGTGGCCTGCGGGCTGTAGTTTGAGGACTCCTGGTCAAGAGCCTTCCAGCTGGCTGGGGCCTGGACAGAGCAGCAGGCAGAGGCAGAGCTCACTTGCTCACGCTCTTCCAGAGCTGCGGCACCATCTTCCCTGCCCTGGGGCAGGAGAGCTCCAGACCCTCTGGGTCTTAGACTGAGAGTTACACCCCTGGCTTCACCTACTCCGAGGCCTTTTTACTTGGGCCAGTCCACACTGCTGGCGTCCCAGGCTCTCTAGGCTGCAGACAGACTGTAGTGGGACTTCCCATCCACCATAATCACATGAGCCAATTTCTCTAAAAAATACCCTCTCTGTCTGTCTCTCTGTCTATCTGTCCATCCATCCATCCATTCATCTATCCATCTATCTATCTGTCCTTCTGTCTGTCCGTCCATCCATCCATCCATCCATCTGTCCGTCCATCCATCCGTCCATCCATCCGTCCATCCATCCATCCATCCGTCCGTCCGTCCGTCCGTCCATCCATCCGTCCATCCATCCATCCGTCCGTCCGTCCATCCGTCCATCCGTCCGTCCGTCCATCCATCCATCCATCCACGTACCTACTTACCTACCTATCCATCCATCTATTTTCCTATCTCTCTCTATCTATTTATATCTACTGCTCTATCTACCTATCCCACTGATTCTATCTCTCTGGAGATCATGACACACGAGATTGCAACAAGGCGTATACTGACACTTCCCTCTACTCCCACTAGTGGATGGTGTCAGGAAAGGCTTAGTAGGAAAATCTCTGCCTCCCCATTCCCCAGTGCCAATGGACAACGCTGTTTCCATCCTGCTCCCACCCAGTGGCAATAAGAACTCCCTCCCAATGGGGTAGTATCGGAGTGGGGGTCACCCGTAGTCAGTGGAACCGAGGCCGCCTGCTCTCTGCATACTCTTCATTCCTTGTCCTGCCAACCGGGGTGGTATCAGTGGAGCCTAAGCAGGAACACAAACTCCAACCCCCAATCAGCAGTGCTGAGGATTCCCTCCAACTGGGCTTCACGGGGGGCAAGTGGAGACCCCAGACTTCTACCCAGTGAGGAGGCAGCACCCACCTTCCCCCACCTGAGACAGTTTAGAGGAGGCCTACTAAACCACAAGACTGAAATAAAGTTCAGAATCCATAATGGAAGATCCAAAATGTCCAGCTTTCAACAGAATATCACTCATTAAGCCAAGGACCATTAAGATCTCAACTTGAATGAGATGAAAATTATTGACAGCTGCCAACATTAAGATTTCACAGATGTGAGACTTATCCGAAAAGGATTTTAAAGAAGCCTTCCTAAAAGTGCTTCTAAGAGCAATTTTGAATGTCTAAGGCACAAATGAAAAAATATATAAAGTCTCTGCAAAGAAATAGAAAAGGTCAGAATTGAAACTTTTGGGACAGGAAATGGAAATTTTAGCACTGAAATAAAATAACGGAAATAAAAATCCTCAAGGGTCCAACAGCAGAGGAAGAGGACAGGGGAGAATCAGTGAACTCGACACGGAGCCGTAGAAATCACTTAGTCTCAGCCACAGACAAATAGACTTAAGAAAGAAGAAGAGAGTCTTCGGGACATGGGGCCTGTAATGCGGAATTTAACATTCCTGCCATCAGTGCTCTGGGAGGAGAGAAGAAAGAAGTTGGGGCTGAAGGTATTCAAAGAGATAATGGCTGGAAATTTCCTGTATTTGGCAAAACGCACAAACATTCAGCTTTAATAAGCTGATCAAATCACAGCAAGGTAGATCCAGAAAACTATACACTAGACACATCACAGTCAGTTTTTTTTTTTATTGAGACACATTCTCACTCTGTCACCCTGGGTAGAGTTCCGTGGCATCTTCACAGCTCACAGCAACTGCAAACTCTTGGCTCAAGTGCTTCTCTTGCCTCAGCCTCACAAGTAGCTGGGACTATAGGCACCTGCCACAATGCCCGGCTAGTTTTTCTATTTTTTGGTACAGACATGGTCTCATTTTTGCTCAGGCTGGTCCCAAACTCCTGATCTTGAGCAACCCCCCCCCCTCACAGTGCTGTGCCACACCTGGCCAAGAGTCATATTTCTGAACATTAAAGTCAAATAAAAAAACATTAAAGGCAGACAAAGACTATGAATAAATTACTTATGGGGGAAAACAGTTCTGATGACAGCAAACTTCTCATCAGAAACCATGGTGGCCAGGAAGAATCAACATTATGGTTTGCAAGTACTGAAAGAAAAGAACTGTCCATCTGGAATTCTATGTCCAGGAGAAATACCCTCCAGAGATAAAGGGGGAATCCAGGCACTCTCAGATGAAAGAAACCTAAGAGCTTTGTCACTTGTAGACCTATCTTAAAAATATGGTTTGGAAAATCTCTAGAGAGAAAGGGATGGTAAAGGAAGGACTCACGTGCCGTCAGGAAAAAAGGAAGAAAGAGCAAATACATGGCAAGACACGGTAGAATTTCCTTGTGACCTGGAGCCGAAGTTACAATACTGTGTCATGTGGTTCTCCAGGTATGTATTGGAAATATTTTAATTATGTTAAAATAATGGTTAGTATAACTTTCTTAACGAAGTTCAATGATACATACAAGAATTGTACACCATGACCAACTGGAGTTTATTCCAGGGTTGAGATTGGTTCCGCACTTTAACATCAGTAAATGGAACAAAACATTATTAACAGACCGTAAAAAAGAAAAAAAATCACAATCCTGTCAATTGATGCAGAAAAGGTATCTGAAAAAATTCAAAACCCATTCATAATGAAAACTCTCAGAAAACTAGGAATGGAAAGGTGCTTCCTCAACTGGATGAAGATTGTCTATAAAAAACAAACAACCAACAAAAAATATCAATATACTTGATAGTGAAAGTCAAATGTTTTCCTCCTAAGAGTGAAAACAAGGCCAGGATACTTTCCTACATCACTCCTATTCAACAGAGTGCTGGCCGTGCTCGCCAGTGCAAAATAAGGCAACAAAAAATTTAAGACCATACAGGTTGGAAGAAATATAAACTTGGTTGCTATTTACAGATGATACGATTGTTTACTCAAAAAATAAAATAAAATCTCCTACATCTAACAATTGAGTTTATCAATGTCCCAGAACACACAGTCAACATGAAAAAAATCAATTGTATTTCTATATGCTAGCAGTACCCATGTGGAAACGGAAATTTTAAACAGGACAATATCATTTACAATTATTCAAAATGAAACATTGAGGTGTAAGTGTAATAAACATGTATAGACGTGTACACTGAAATCTATAAAATACTGATGAAGAAAAGATAAATAAATGGAAAGACGGACTATGTCCGTGGATTGAAGAGTCAACGTCATAACGGAGAAAACTCTCCCCTAAATTGATCTACCAGTTTAACCCAATTTCTATAAAACCCCAGCAAGACATTTTTATAGATAGATCCAGTTTTACTCTAAAGTTTGTATGGAAAGGCAAAAGAACTAGAAAATAAAGTAACATTGGAAGTGAAGATAAAAGTGGTGAGTCCCTTTACCTGAGTTGGAGACTCATCAAGTAGCTACTGAAATTAAGAATGCACGGCCTCGGCAGAGGGGTAGAAACACAGATGAATAGAACAGAAGATGGACCTCGAAATAGCTCCATGCAAGTGTAGCCAATTCATATTGAGAAAGGTTCCACATTGCTGGAGCAATTGGAAATCCACATGCGAAAGGAAAACATCCCCACAACCTAAACCTCAGTGCTTAAATAAAAATTAATTCAAATGGACCATAGATTTAAATGTAGAGCATAGAACCTTTTAGAAGATTACGTGGGAGGAAAACTTTGTGAGTTGGGCATAGTGAAGAGCTCTAGAAATGAACACCAAACCCATGACTCAAAAAATGAAAAAGAAAAAAAAAAAGCCAAATTGGTTTTTATCAACACTTAGAATTTTTGCTCAGCAAAAGATCATGTCTTACCTCAATGCATGGGACTGGTTCTTTAGAAAGACTTTCCGCCTTAGTAGATAATACATTTATTTCCTGTAAGAAATTGTATTTGGAGTCATTATTCTATGTGACATTGTTCCTAATTGTAGGTCCCTATTTGGGAATCAATTTATAGTTGTAGCATTTTGAACTTGGCTACAAATTTAGTCCACATGGGGCCTAAATCTTGGCACTAGTTGAAACAAGTCAGGAATGAGAATAACCTAAGAGGAGGGAGTGTGTGTGAGGAGTTAAGGGAGGTATGGTGGATGTGTACATGTAGTGTGTGTATATATGTGTACACGTGTACTCAAATGTACACATTGTGTGCATGTGTGTTCAGATGTACAGGGGTTATGTGTGTGCACACGCATGCGTCTGTGTGTTCATGTATGCTGTCTATGGTGCCGTGCTTATGTGCATATGTGTGTGAGTGTGCTCATGTGTGTACATGTGTGTGTGTACATGGGTGTGTGTACATGTGTATACATGTGTGCGTGTGTATAGGTGTATGTACATGTGTATATGTGTGCATGTGTACGTTTGTGCATGTGTATAGGTGTGTATGTGTACAGGTATGTGTGTCCATGTACATGACTGTGAGTGTGTACATGTGTATAGGTGTGTGTACATGTGTGTGCATGTGTATATGTGTGCATGTGTACATGTATGCGTGTGTACAGGTGTGTGCAGCGGCAGTGTTGGTGTTCTTCTGCCCAACAATCTTGGTGCAGGTTGCTAAGAAACTATCTTGGGAAATGTTCGGGGAAGCTATTACACATTCCAGAATTTATTCCTACATAAATGAAAATGCTACGGGTGTCAGGGCCTGCATTTTTACCTTTTGGCCTGGGAAGAGCTACGTGGAACTTTGTTTCTCAGCAGTCGAGAAGACATATGCAGTGTGTCACCGAGCAGTGTGTCAAGGCTGTGTGGGTGTCACTGTGGCGCTCTTCCCTGGGCTCTCTGTCCACTGGCCTCCACATTGTGGGGCCCGGAAACTTTAAATAAATAGCAGATGAACTGATCTGACTGTCAGGCTGGTTTTGCTCTCTGTGTTCTAATGAAGAGCCCCTATTATGCAGACGTGCATGATGATGACAGCACGTTTTTTAATTGCAAATTCATTCTCCAAGCCCAAAATAAACTTTTGCCATGCCAGGGGGCTGCGATAACATAAAGAAGACAGGAAACTCATTTCAGAAAGAATGCATCCCAGGCAAAAAAATAATTAAGCTCCTTAGAATTAATTTGAAGTCTTTCATATTTATCTTTTCTGACTCATTATTGAAAGTTAGAAGGACCAATCAACCCTATTCCTTTTCATTCTGCCAAATTAAGAAAAAAAGAAAGTGCAGCCCGATGGGAATGAAAGATCCATTTGCATCTGGGTGCCTTGGAGATGGGCGGACTCTGACAGGGCGGGGCCGCTCCTGCTCTGAATGTCCTGTCCACCTGCCACAGCTGGACACGGGGGCAACAGCAGCCCTGCTCTGTAGGGAACAGTCTCCAAGACGGGATTTCACCAAGGGAGCAGAAGCAGGAAGGACGCCCAGCCTTCTGCCCACGCGAGGGAGAAGGGAAGCAAAGTCAATTCTGTTGGTCACTTTTGAGCCCGTTTTCACCCTTCACTGGTTGTTTTTCTCCCTATGGGGCATCAGAGGACTGGGCAGAGCTGGTGGCCGTGAGTGCCACACCCAGCTGTCCCGTGCTAGGAGGGTGGGATGCAAGGTCAGGGCTGCGTGGATCTCACACAGTGCAGGGAGTCTGGGTCACCCCTCCGACATCACCCTGCCTTGTCACACCTCCCTCGGTGTGCCTTTAGCACAAGGCCCCCCCTTTCCGGGAGACATCAGGATGACTCCTTCAGGAGCAGGAGGCCCCCCTTCCTGCAGGTCTGCTCCAGTTCCCTCCCCTCCACAGCTGCCGCGGCCACGCTCCTTCTGTGGAGCTCAGCCATGCTGCATGTGAGCTCATGGCCACGGGGCAGTGTGTCCAGGGACCCTCGCTTTGTAGACGGCAGCCACTCAGCCCATAAGGAAGAAAGAAAAGAATCTGCCCGTTCAGCTAGTAAAACATCAGTGGTCACACTGGGTCAGACGCCTGTAGGACACGGCGGAGAATCTGTCTCTCTGTGTTTCTCATTTCTGTTGAAAAGACAGGCGGGTTTGAGGACTGGAAGGGCTGTCCCTTCCCGCGGCCGGCTTTGCCTCCCGGGAGCCCAGCACCCACTGCAGTCTCATGGCCACGGGCCCTTGTGCTTGTGTACAGCTAAACTGTTAGTTTTAACTCACCATGGTTCTTCCTGCAAGACTGAATCAAGGGCATTGATTCTGTGCATGGAACCCGGCCGTCACGTGGACACATGGCGTGGTGGTGCCCTGCCTTGTTCACTCTGGCTGGTGGCCTTGCTTCAGAGGAGTAACGCCAGGGTGGTGCGTCCTCCGTCCTCCTCCGTCTCTGGAAGCTTTGGCAGAGAGCAGTGGTGTGGCTGGGACGGAGCAGGCCATTCAGTAGAGCTGTTTCCTTCAGACGCCATGAGTCTCCGGCACCAGTGACTGGAATCGGTCTGGCTTGCTCTGCTTGCCTGTCTCTGGGCTTTGAAGGTTATGATTTTCGCCACTCCTGGTGTCATTACAGGGAGGTGACGCTCTTTCATCAAGTTGGCCCGATAATGAGAGCTTTTGATATGCAGATTTGGATATTTCTTGAGCTCCAGAACATGTTCTATTTATGTCTTTGAAGATTGCTTGTTTCCCATTAAGACTGTCAATGGCTCCTTCTCGGTTGGAACCAAAATGCAATCAGCACAGCTCACTTTGGTCACGTCCCCTCAGGGCCTCCCTCTGGCCACTGCCCTGCCACCACTTGCCTTAACAGGAGGGCCTCTACCCGGGTTCACGTTAAGTTATTCTTTATATAGCACGTGTCAGTAACTGAAAGGATCTCACCGTGCCCAGAACTTCAGCAGCCCCCGCCCCCAGGGAGCAGGGACTCTGTCCTCTCTCTCTGCTCGCTCCCCGGTGCCTAGGGACCCATCTCGCAGGTGGCCTGACTGAGCCCGCAGCAGAACCGCTGTTGCCCCCTCGCAGGGGTCCCTGTGGGGTCTTCTGGAGCCCTCATGTGCACCTGGCACAGTTCTGGGTTCTTCTGGAAGGTGTTCCACTTTGCCACTGGACCTTCTTGTCACGGTGCAACAGCATTGCACATTTCTGGCACCACTGAGTCTGTGTGGAAACAGCGCCTCCTTTTCCACTGCAGCACCCTGTGTTTTTTCTTGCCTCCCCTCTGCTCCTTCTGGGTGTCGAAACTAACATGAGCCCTCCAGCGGGCGCAGCTGCGGCCTCTGCTGGGCTCTTGCTCCCAGTCCTCTGAAAGGTGGGCTGTCCCCTGTCTCCTGCAGGCCGCGCTACAGTCCATGCATATGGGTGGCTGCCTGGCTCCAGCCTACTCCAATGTGGAGAATCCTTGCTGCCTGTGTGAGACCTCTGCAGAGCCCTGACCCCCACATGACGTTACTTATCATTTGTCCTGGTCCCTATGTGCTCCCTGCCATCTGCCCTGAGCACCTGTGGAGTTCAAGTTCTTATGAGGCCTCTGTCCATCGAGAAGCCTCCCCCACCTCGAGCAAGTGCAGGTGGGATGAATGGACGGGCGAACAGGACGCGGATGTGTGGGGGTAGCAAGTGGTTCCCCTCCTGCCTCACAAGACGTGTCCCTAAGGTCCTGTGCCTCCTGCCCACAGGAGCAAGCCTGGCCGGGAAGGGGCAGTGGATCATCCACTCCCCAGGGGCTGTGCTTCCTGCCAGCCTGCAGTAAGAACTGAAAGGACAGACGGGTTAGCAACGGACTGACCTGCAAGGACCAGCGTCTTCCCTGGCTCCTCCCTTACACCCAGTCGTTCTCAGCCTTCTGTTGACCCTTGGTCTGGGCAGGGTCAGAGACGGAGCCTGCCCCCGAGTGTGGGGTCCTCGGACTTGCTTTTTAACAAATAGAATGTGTAACGGGACAGCACCCTGGTGATCAGAGCACCTAAGATTCTGACACCTGTTGGGCTGAGAGGGAGAAGTGAGCCTTCACCCTTCAGGCTGCCTTCAGGAGAGGCTGAGTGCAGCGCCTGGACACGGCCACAGGCAGCGGCCAGCAGGGCCCTCGGGCGCCGCTCTGAGGGCCTCCAAGGGCTGAAAGCCACCAGCTGTCACGTGATCCTTTCTCGGTGGGGTCTCACATGGGACCTCAGTGGCGGCCAGTGCAATGGCAGCTTGTAGAGGACCCACAGGAACTGGGAAACCACGAAGTGTGCTGTCTCAAGGGGCCACGTCCATGGAGCACTGCTGTGAAAACTCACAGTGATTTCGCCACACAGGGCGGCCCCAGCATGGACACTTCCCTTTCTGTTGAACACACAAGTGCCCATGGTCAGCCCTGGGGGAGGGGGGAGAGTCCCCGTCCTGTGGGAACAGCTGCTTTACCCCAAGTCCTCGCAGGGGCACCACTCGGCTCTGCAGCCCCTGTCCTGGCCTCTGTGGCTGCTGTGGCACTCACAGGGACGCGGGCGTGCTCAGCCTGCTTCCCCAGAAGCCGCCCGCTGCTCTGAGACGAATGACTGAACTGGCCGCACTGCTGCCTACCATCTCAGGGCTGATCACCCCAACCCGTGCCTGGACCATTCCCACAGACAGTGACCCCAAGACGATCTGCCCTCTTCAGCCTGGGCCCCCTGCAGGCACTCATTTTCCTTCAGGCCTTGGTGCCTCTGCAAATTAATGCCTTGAAAGAGATTATTTGGCAGTGATGTTTTGAAAATTTTTGCAAAAAATAAAAGTTGCCTCGTATTTTCAGACATTTATATTACATAGGTTCTCACATTTCTTGCATATTTTCGGGGTAACATTTTCTCCCGCAGAGTTGGAGAGAAGAAGAAAGAATCAAATATGTGTTGTCAAGCATTTTTCCAGAACTTTAGAAAATCTGTATGTCGTGTAGTCTGTGAACAGAGATAAATCTGCTGCTATTATCCTCTGAAATTAAAGCTCTCAAGAGCCACAGACTGCCACCCCTGCAGGTGGGTGGAGCCAAACGCTTCTTTCTTAATTCCTTCTTTATTTGCATCTTCCAGTTGGGAAGACAGTTATGGAAATTATTTTACCATCATTATCATTATTTTGAGCAGTGTTCATTGATCATTTTCTGTATGACAGACTTTCTGCAAGAATAGACAGATCAGAGGATTGATTTTTTTTTTTTTTTTTACTCTCCTGTAACAATTTGGCCTAATTCTGTAAATACGCACTTTACAGACTTCCTGAAACTGGCTGGCTGGGTGCTGGGCCTCCGAGGTTTGTGGCTCAGTGCTGACCTAATCGCGTCTAATGGGAAGTCGCGTCTGCCGAGCGGCCGCCGCAGAACAAAGCCTCCACCTGTGCTCACAGCTGAGCCGAGAGAACAGCAGCGTCCGTCCTTAACTCAGAACAGCCCTCAGACTTATCGATCTTAGAACCAAATGTCAAATACCCTACTTTCCACAATAAACGTCTCTCTTGAAACTTCTGTGTAAATTGAATTTTTATAAATCAAATCGCATTGTAAAGCCAGTGAGGAGAAACAGTGTTTATGGGAAACTCTGTCTTCCTTTATGGACGAGAGGGCACCACTGCGCGGGAGGGATGTCGGTTAACTTGGTTCTCAAGGCCTTTTCACAATTTTCTGCTCTTTTCCAACATCGGTGTTTTGAAAGGGCAGTTACTGTGCTGTGAGTGTATGTCTGGAAAATTAAGGAAGCTCTGGGTCTAATGTGTCCACAGCCAGAAAGCAGCATCTCCCATCAGGGAGTTTGCAGCAGTGGAGAAAGCAGGGCCTTTGGAATCTGGTTCGTACTCTGCCGGCCACTATCCCTGGCTCTGGCCCTTCCTTGCTCAGTCCTGTGATTCTCAAACTTGACTGTGCCTCAGAATCACCCAGCCCTCCAAGTCCGGTGAAAACACGAATCTCAGCGCCTCTATCCCAGGGGCTCTGATGTAGTATAGTGCAGGGTCCAGAGGAGAAACCAAGGTCTTCCACTTAGTTCTTCCTGCCACAGAAGCTCCCGCCCCATAATCCAGGGAGCCACCAGGTCCTGCCACTGGTCCAGAAAGCCCACTTCATTACATACTAAGGAACCGGGCACAACCACGGGGCCAATAGGCCCCCTTCATCCCTGACCACCCTTACCAGTGGTTCCAATGGCATTTGGGTTCCAAGAAGTGAACATCAGTTCAGAGGCAGGTCCAAGAACAGGGAAGATGAAGGTCATTTCTCTCTGCCCAGGGCATCTCACCCAGGCAGTCGCTATGGGGCCCTTGAGAAAGGCTCAGAGGCCTGACAACAGCGTACCCCTGTGTGTGTGTTTCAGAGACGTCCAGCACGGATCATGCCCTGCCCGTCTGTCCAGGGGCTCTGAATCTACAAACAGGTGAATGTGGAACCCGTGTGAGGGAGCCTGGCTCACTGGGACAGCCTCTGTGGTTGGGTTTTTCCCACCAGAGCTTAGAGCTTTTCTGTATTTCACATGTTAAGTAATGTTTAGTGAACTTTTCCACACATTGCCTTCCTAGCAGAGGTGGGAGCAGTAGTCATAGCTCAGGATTGTCCACACATTGTCCCCACCCCTCTATCCCCTTGATGCTCCTTCTCAGCTCCATCACCCCGTCCTGGTGCTGCCCTGGCCCTCATTCCAAGCTTGCCAAAGAGCTTCCCAAGAACACAGCTGCTCCCGGGGAAAATGCGTTTCTCTGTGAGCGTCATCTGACCCCCTTTGGGCGGGTCACAGGGAAAGGGCGGTGCAGACCCTGGTAATGAATCTCCGGTGCTCCTGGGTTCTCCGCGTCTGGATTCATTTCTGCATTACACCAGGGAAGATGTGGCACCTTGAATTGATTTGGGTCATCAGTGAGTCCAAATTTTAATCATTCAATCAAGAAAACTGTTGGAGACTCCCCAGCTTCTGGAGCTCACATGTTAAATCTAAGATCTCTGGTGAGGGCACTGCAACTGGCAAGTGTGGCCTGATCCCAATTTATCTTCCATCCTCTTTGGTCTGACACCCTTCAAATGCATTTCCACACATTCCTCACATTTCTGCTGGTGAAAATTAGCAACATCTCATGATTCTTTCATAGTATAAACTACCTCCTCCCAGAGCCCACATTAAACTTACCCTCTGAGGCATAGAAAGCTCTGACTTTAGTTATAGACAAAGGGTGGATCTGGGGGAAATAGACATCCGTCTGTAGGTCATTTCTCTCAGGTGAATGTATTACAAGGTCTTTAAATGAGGCTCAGTTATCTGCTCTCCTCACATATAGAGGCCACTCATTCCAGAGAGAGAGGGAGAGAGAGAGAGATATTCAGGAGCTCAAGCTTCTTGACTTTATCTAAATCTGTCCAGATGTACCTATTGTGTGTCAAAAAATTCCCTTCTTCCAAACCAGTTCTATGATCTTTGCGTGAGAGGGTCAGCAGAAACGTGCATCCAACTTACAATTCTACAGCCTGTGCAAATATATTTCAGTTCTGATTTGCAGCAAGTTCCTCACTACAGTGGCAAGAAAAAAAGGGATTATTTTAGGGCTGCTCTGAAATCTCTTTGATCCTCTGACCATGACTTAAAAAGAGCCTTCAGAGCCCTGAGTTTGTCATTTTTTCTGTGTAAACACCACAGTGTAGTAAAAAGAGAACTATTGCCCTCAATCTTTATAACCATGTGGCAATGTAATAGTTAAATGACACAGCCCTTGGTGCCCTGAAGCCCCAGAGCCAGATGAGCTCATGATGGGCAGCTGTGGGTCATGTTTGTAACACCAATGGTGTCTCACTGTCCAACCCGTCTCAGCTCAGAGTTAGATTTAAGACCAAGGACATGACCATCCCTGTCCTAGAATCCAGTTTTTGAGGGTCTATTTCCTCTGGTGCTGAAACGATTTCTGTTACTAAATGTTATGACAGCCAGGACTCAGCTAGAGAAACAAAACCCACACAGGCTTTCAACAGATGGGATTTAATATAGGGAGTTGGCTGCAGGTGTCGGAGGGATAGAACATCAAGATGGGAGGCCTGAAAGAAGCCATCAGTTATAACAGGCGCCCTCAAACTTTTTAAACAGGGGGCCAATTCACTGTCCCTCAGACCATTGGAGGGCTGGACTATAGTTTAAAACAAAAAAACTATGAACAAATTCCTATGCACACTGCACATATCTTCTTTTGAAGTAAAAAACAAATATAATTCACACCCACTCATGTGGCCCGCGGGCCGTAGTTTGAGGACCCCTGAGTTAAAACCTCCCCTGTGGTAGAAAATAGTGTTTGCCAACCTGGCTTCTGCACTGTTTTGTGTGTCAGTCTCGTTTGAGGGTTAGATGGAGAACAAAACTGTACGAGCCGCAGTGAGTGATTTGCCAAGAAGGGGAATTTCTCTCCAGAGAGAAGAAAGGCAAGAGCCCAGAGAATCAGGGCAATTTGGGAGCTGGAAGGTAAGGATGAGAGAGAAACCGGGCTCTGGAGGTAGCAACCCCTTTCTGAAAAGGACACGGAGAACAGCAGAAGTTAGAAAAAGCATTTGAAGGCATTTGCAGGGAATTTTGCACCCTTCCATCTCTCTGATGCCCTTGGAGAGAAACGTCAGCCACAGTTGGAACTGGATTGAGGTTGGTGGTCTGTGCCTATTTTCTCTCTTGGACTGAGGGGCAAAAGGGGCTCCCATGTCCTCGGTTGTCACCAACTCCTTTCTGCCTTTGGCTCAGACAGGACTCCCTCTCCCCCCTCACTCTGTCACTTCTCTCTTCCATGACTGCGTTTCCCACCGCCCTTGCCTCTCGCCCCGACAGATGTGCTTGATGTACGAGATTAGGTAGATACGCAGCTTTGAGAAGTAGGCAGTGTTGCGTATGTACGCATATGTGAATAACGTGAGATCATGCGCCGTAACTCTCGTTGGGTTTCTTACACGGCACCCACAGAGGGTCTCCCTTCATGGCGCTGTAGCCCGTGAGCCCTGCTGCTGGGTCCCACACACAGCACCAGAGCACACGTCGGTCCCCCGTTCTTGTCAAGTCCGGTAATAAACACTCACGTGGCTGGACACCTGCCCCTGCCATGTGCCTGAACCCCCTGTGCGATTCTCCAGTGTGCCTCCAGCAGGGCACAGAACATGTGAGGAGTTCGTAGTATTTCTTTCCTTGTATTAAATTGAAATAGAATTTACATGCCATAGAATTTACCTTTATAAAGTGTACAATTCAATGCTTTTTAGTATTTTCACAAACACAGTGACAGCACCACAGTCTAATTCCAGAAGATTTTATCACCCTGTAAAGAAACCCAGCAGCCATTAGCAGTCACTTCCCCAGTCTCCCACCAATAAGCAAGGACTGACCTAGTTTTGTATGGATTTGTCTATATTTCTCTCCATTAAAAAATGCTATTTATTAACTCATTGACTGTCAGGTGAAAAAAGTTCAATTAATCCTACACCTCAGACCATAAACATGAGCCTGACTCTTTTTTATTTTATTTTTTAATGATCTAATTCTTCTCAGGCTCTCCCTGCCGTTGGCACCTGCTGTAATGTTTTGGGTTAACCGTGATGTTAATAGCTGGTTGTACTTACAGAGTGTGGAGTATCCATTTTGTACATAATTGTGTACCCGATGGTATTCTACAGGAGCTGGTTGCTTCCTTACTTGCCCAACACTGTCGTTCAGGATGCAGAAAGAAGAGAAAGAAAAAAGAAGCTGGTCCAAATACCATTTCCCACAAAAAGGAGCAGGGACTGTAGAGAAATTGCTGATTCCAAGTCTGGGGCAGAAAATGTTTAGCAAGATCCTGGAAAACCTCTTCACCCCTCCCAGCAGGAACTCTGATAAGGGCAACGAGGGCGTGGGAAACATCCTCAGGAATCAAGTCTGAGATTAACAGCGACACAAACTGCCACTCACTGGACAACATCAACTAGATGTAAATCTGTGCGTTCACAATAATCATGAAAAAATAACCCACTCATCACCTTTGGAGGATTGTAGGGAATAGTTGCACTTACGTTGAAAAGCAGAAAGAACTGGTTTTGCTTTTCCTGTTTCAATTTATCCACAGTTACTCAAACAGTTTTTGAGGGGAAGTTTCCCCTCTGTAAAATGATTCCAGCTGATGAATAAATAAGAAATTACAAAAGTTCAGTATTACAGTTTTAAACGTTGATGGATTAACGGGTGTAGGCAACTATCGTCAAGTCCTGTGACATAAACTGGGAGACAACCGGATATTACGTAACTTATGCAAGAGATAAAAACATCATCTGTCAAACACCTTTGCCAAATTAAAACAAAAACAAAACAACAACAAAAACCCTGATCTGATCAAGCTTCTAGACCTTTTAAATTCTAGGAAGTTGACGACATATGAATATCCAAATTATCTCATAGGGATGCAACCAGCAAAATCCAGACAAACACCCCACTTTCTTGAAAAAAATAAAGTTCATAGAAAGAAAAACAAACATGTGGGGGAGAACCGATAAAGAGAGTGCGGGACTTAGGAGGTAAACCAATTACACTGGATGGCCACACCTGCACCTGTGCAGGCAAACACACGCACATATGCAAACAAATCCCTAAAAATAATTTCAGAACACTCGGGGAAACTGGACATTCCCAGACATACGTACTGTGCTTAATGATAGCAGAAATTGATTGCTGAAACTTGGGGAGTGGGGTGATAATAGTGTGATGACGTTCATAAAGGATTATATTCAAAAGGAAGGAAATTATATTTCTAAATTATATACTTATAGATGAAATGATATTCTTCTTGGAATTTTGTTCAAAAATAAAAAGAAACAAGTGGGGGAGTGGGCAGAGGCAGAAACAAAGTTGGCAGGCGTTGATCACTGTGAACGCTGAGAAATGACCACAGGGTCCTTGCTACAGTTGTCCTTTTTAAAAAATGTTCTGCTTATGTTTGAAGTTTTCTATAATAAAATTCAAAGAGCACAACTCTGAAGAAAACGCTGGCCTCCCTGCAGGCCAGCCTCATCCTTGCTGGAAGATGTGGGTACTTCCTGAAATTCCCAGACCGTCAGTTTCTTCTGGGGAGGAAAGATGTGGGTGAGCGTCAGGCACAGAGGTCGGTTAGGGAACAGCTGAGCAAGGCCTGCCCATCACTCTGTAGATTCCTAGTGTGTTGTTTCTAACTGAACGCTACCCAGGACGTGTCCAGTGAATTTCATTTATCCACACGTCCGTAGCCACACTGCAGCCCGGGCCAGTGAGTGATAAACTGGGAGGAACGAGGTTGCTGAATCACGGCCGCCACTGCGTCTGGATCTGCACAGAAACTCCTGTTTCCTCACAGTCTAACTGCTGACTGGAAGCATCTTTCTTTCTATATTTTGCCATTATGAGGTCTTATTTTTAGATAATTTCAATGTCTCTTTATCTACATCTTAGCCATTTGGTTCTGCTTTTCTAGGAATTATCTGCCATATTCTCACTAACACCTCCATTCTCTCTCTCAGCACTTTCCCCGGGGATGTGCGGGAGAGCCCGGCACCTTCCAGGTGATAGAGCCTGTCGCTTCGGATGCTAGAAATAACTTTCATCTTTCATTTGTCTGAGTTCTTTGTCCAGACTACGCTTTTTCAAAAGAAAATGTAACTTTGATGTAACTTCAGTGTACCACTTCTTACCTTGAGACCTGGGCTTTTCAAGTGTGGGTTTAGAATCTGTCCGCATCAGATTGAAAATACAGTCCCACCATATTTATCTGTTAGGTATGGATTTTACATTCAGTGTCTTTTAAAAATCTATCTGGAGTTCACATGTGAATATAACATAAGGTAGTCATAAAACTGTTTTTCTCCATGTCATAAACTATGGTTTTATAGACATAATTTTAAAAACAATCCATCCTTCCCCACTGGTTTGCAGACTTGAGTACCTGAATACATTCGTGAAGACTGTGATGTCCACGTGAAAGGTTCCCCCAGGCATACAGGTTGCCAAACGTGTGTTTTGACCGTTTCCCTGAGTCCCCAAGTTCCTCACAGGCGACTCTCTGAGTTCTGTTGTCCCACTTGCCTTCTTTACGCTGTGAGCTTCACACAGGGGGTGTGTTCAGAGTGCTATCGAGATTGCCACCGTGTCTAGCAAGGAGTAACCCTTTGTTTCTTCTTCAAATTCTGCTTAGCTATTTGTAGACTTTTGTTCTCCCACATAGATTCTAAAAATAAATATATTGAATAAAAAATCATAATTTTGACTGGGATTGCACTGAAATTTTATGTAAAATAGGAAAAAAGCAAGCTCTATAGTGGTAAGTCACTCCATCCTTGAGCAATTTTTTTTTTTACCTATTAAATTCTTGCTTTACATTGTCTGATTGAGTTTAAATTGTTTCTCATAAAGATCTAGTTTGCCCCTTTTAGAATATTTTTATTTCATTACAAACATAATTCATACTATGAATGGAATTCTTTTTTCTATTGTGTTATTGGGTAATTATTTCTGATGTAGAAGGATCTTATTCCTGTAAATAAATTGACCTGCAAACTTGTTGAATTTTAATAATACCAATAGTGTTAGTTTTGATTCTATATTTCCAAACACATGATCATTTTATTTACTAATTTACTTTTTGGTATTAAGATGAGTTTACAACATAGATTAGGGTTGAATTGTAAATTGCTTTCATGTATTTATTGATAAAACAATGTGTTTTTTTCCTCTATTAATGAGCCTGGTGTATTAACTTAGTACATTTTTCTTGGGATTAAAAATATGCAAGTATGACTATGAATGAATTTATTCCTCCAAACTTTCATTGTTTTTGTATATTTTATTAAAATTATATATGCTCATGATTATTTTAAAGTTTTAATCAATCATTATCATTACCAATTTATAGTATTTCTTTTCCTTGGAATATCTTTAATTTTAAATATTCATTACCTCTTATTACCTTTACTTTGTATATGTTCAAAAATTTTGGCATTATTTAGTTTTAAGTGTATTTCTCATAGAAATCATATGGTTAGATCATGTTTATTGTCTCCATTATGATAGGTTCTTTTTTTCCTGGAAATTTTAACACATTTACGTTTATTTTAGTAACAATTATATTTGTACTTATTTTAGCAATATTATTTTACATTTGTAAAGTTATTCTATTTTCCCCCCAGGTTTTCTACTTCAACTTTCTTTTTTATTATTGACTAGAACTTTCTACCTTGTGACAGTACATGGTATCCACCCGCTCATCAGCGGCTGCCATTTGCAGTCTTTCTCGCTTACAGCTGTTGTCAATGAAGCTGCTGGGACATTCACCAACCAATCTTTAGGCAGACATGGGTATTTTTCCTCATTTGATTAGATTCCCACAGTCTTTTTTCAAAGTGGTTGTACTATTTGCATATTCACCTTTGATGCATGGAAGTTTCAGTTGCTCGCAATCCCTGCCATCTTTTGTCTGTTTTATTATTAATCTTCTCCGTTCCAGTCAGGCGTTTAGCATCCTGCTCTTGTAATTTCTCCACATTTCCAACAAGACCAGCACCGCAGAGGGTTTTTCACAGGTGCACCCACCATGGCTATCTCTTCTCTGCTGAAACATCTGTGCCCACCTTTTGCATCTTTCTAAATTAGCTTCACCATTTCTTCTTTTTGACTTGCAAATGTTTTCTGTATATTATGAGCACAGGTTCTTAGTCAGATACGTGTTTAATAGATATTAACTCCCAGTCCCTATCTTGTTCTTTTATCCTTTCAACTGGAATTTTTCAGGAATAAAACATTTTCCGTTACTGTGAAGTCTAACTTTTCAACATTTTATTTTGTGGTTTATACTTAGTGTCTTATATAAAAATACAGAAACTTAAACAAAAACCATATGCCTTGTCTAAACTCATTAAAATGTTCTCTATGCTTCTCCTAGAAATGTTCTTCACAGAGTTTTAATTTATTCTTTTTTAGAGTTGCTTTGACTATTTGTATTTCAGAACATTTTAGAGCATCTTGAGTGCTTTTCTAAAGGAGAAAGAAATTGATTTTGGTTTGGATTGTGTTGAATCTATAGATCAATTTTGGAAAAATTTATGAGCCCTGAGATACAGCTAAAAACAAAAATTGGGGGATCATGTGTATCTTTTCTATAAAGTGTAGGTTTCATCATTTATTCCAATAGTGAGCCCAATAGATCAGGACACACTGCTACTGAAAAAATGGTTCATTGTTCCCAGTTCCCAAGAGACAGGGCCGTGTCACACCAGGCAAGGCCACAGCAGGGAGACCCCAGGAGCCAGAGCATCAGAAATATAGAAAATTTAAAAAACATTAATAAAATATTAAAATATTTATTTTTTTTTTAGTCCCTTAACATAGAATTTCATCATCTATTTAGGTGTTTCAGTGTTTACATTTTAGAGACAAGGTCTCACTATGTTGCCCAGGCTGGGCTGTAACGGCTACTCAGTGATTCATAGACATGTTCAGAGCTCACTTCAGCCTCCAACTGCTGGCCTCCAGTGCTCCTCCTGCCTCAGCCTCCTTAATAGCTGTGATAACAGGCTTCTGCTACCACCTCCAGCTCTGTTTAGGTTTTTAAAAATTTCTTTCACCAAAGCCTTGTTTCTTATATTCTATTAGAGTTACTCCTAAACGGCTCATGTTGTTTGGGACTAGCTGAGATAGTAATTTTAAGTGTTCAAGTTTTCATGGCTAGCATATTAAAAATAAAATGGATTTTTAATATTAATCTGGTATCCTAAAAACTTGCTAAGTTTATCTCTGGTTAGAGTAGTCTTTGTTTCAACGATATTCATTTCTTTCTCTTTTTGCTTGTATCACATGTACTTATGAATTGTTTTAATGTCCTAGATGATCATTTCCATTCCATTTTGTTCCTCATTCTGTGTCCCTGGCTTGCATTTTTTTCTGTGGCTGATACATTCCTCCTTACTTGTATGCCTGGTGATTTTCAGGGAATCCTGGACATTTTTGATTTAAGTTCTTGGTTGCTGTTACCTTCTCTGGTAGCTTTATTTTTTTCTTCTTTGTATGCTTGATTTAAAGCTTTATTAGGGTATGGAAAAATAAAGTATAGCATCATACTATCCATAATATGGTTTTTATGGAAGTCGCAACCTCAAACTATCAAATAGACTGGGAATACACCCATTTTGTAATGTTACGTGGAAAAAAATCAGCAAAGGTGACACATCTGTAAACAAGATAATTCCAATATCTTAAATTGGTTCTTAAATTGGTATCATGTGTTTATAGACAATAAAACTGATGAAAATATGCTGAAAATCCAGGTTTGGTTCCCCCCTCAAGTGGTGAGATTATATGTCAGTAAACATTTTTAGCATTGTTTTCTAACATTTTTCTTCAATGCATAAAATATTACTTTTGGTTAGAAAAACAGTTGGTTATACCATAATGGCTAGAATGAAAATGGCAGACAACGCTGATGTTGGCAAAGACATGGGACAAAGGCGGTATAAACATTTTTGAACATTTTGTGAGTATTCACTGAAACCACTAATGTACACGCCTTGTGAGCAGAAATTGCACCCTTAGGAAGAGGCCCAGGAGAAACGCATGGAGCCCTGTACCAAAGCCACATGCAAGGATGTTCATGGCCACACCACACGGTAGCCCCAGACTGCGAACACTCCACAGGTTCATCAGCGTGGATGGAAGGATAATAAGTCACATTGTGTCAGGCAGGGAACTATGATACAGAAACAGGAGTAAGAGTCTGCCTCCATGAAGCCGCCAGGTGAATCTCACACCTAAACACAAAATCATACATATAAAGTGCACAGTCCCCACAAAACACATGTATCACATTTAAAGCCAGGATAAGGTGCCCCCTCGGGGGCCCGAGTCAGGAGCACAGGAGCCTGGCGCTATGGCTGATGCCGCTTCTGGACCTGGGCACTGACCTCCCCAAAGGGTACACTGTGCAAGTATCACTAAGCTGCGTATTCAAGAGCTGTGTCTTTATCGGTATACAAGTTGCATTTATTTAAAAATATTTTCCCAAATTGAATATATGAAGGCATATACATGTACCAAGACTCTCTGGAAGGGGTTCTTGCTCTGCAAAAATACCTGTGGCATCCATCCCCAAACAGACATGAACACAAGGAAGCAAGTACTATTTTTGGTGCTTGAATGCTTGAGTTAGCAATCAGACATCTACCAATAAAATATCTGCAAGTTCTCTGTAATTCAATGATGTCCAGTTCCTATCTTTATAATTTCTGTATACTGATATGCAACCCTGGTGATGACAGGAAAAATGTAGTTAAATATTTGTTAAATTAGTGATTAGATTTGGATGGGGAGGTGAATGGATGAATTGATGGATGGATGAGCAGATAGATGAATGGATGGGTGGGTGGATGGATGGATGGATGAATGGATGGGTGGATAGACAGATGGGAATATGGGATGGATGGATGGATGAGTGGATGAATGGATGAATGGATGGGTGGATGGACAGATGAGAATATGGGATGGATGGATGGATGAATGGATGGGTGGATGAATGGATGGGTGGATGGACAGATGAGAATATGGGATGGATGGATGGATGGGTAGATGAATGGATGAATGGATGGGTGGATAGACAGATGGGAATATGGGAAGGATGGATGGATGGGTGGATGAATTGATGAATGGATGGGTGGATGGACAGATGGGACTATGGGATGGATGGATGGATGGATGTATGGATGGATGGATGAATGGATGAATAGATGGGTGGATGGACAGATGGGAATATGGGATGGATGGATGGATGAATGAATGGGTGGATAGACAGATGGGAATATGGGATGGATGGATGGATGGATGAGTGGATGGTTAGAGGAGCAGGAATATTGCAGCCCCAAGTCTGAAACTTGGGGTTCCCTACGTTGTGTGGCCCCTGTGTGCTCTGGCCATGCTGCACTCTGTCCACTTGCAGGTGTGGCCCCCGGCTCTCCTTCCTGCTCTCCTCTCCTTCCTGCTCTGATCATCTGCTCCTCTCCAGCACATCGGGACTCCTACTAACTGCTCATTTGCAGACACACAGAGTCAGCTGGAACCTTCTGAGTGATATCACCACAGCCTGATAGAGAAGGAGAAATGTCAGATGGCAAAGAGGCAATTAAGTTCCAAGACAACTTCAATGATTTGTGTTTTAGACTTTCGATTTATCTACACCTCAGTTTGAGTCCATTTCCACTAACTCCAACAATTGCCTGACACAAAGCAACTGGGGGAAAACCTCCAGGAGCCTGTGATGGGAACAGATGTCTAGTGCGGACGGGAACGGCCTACATTTGTTCTGTCCAATTGTTCCCAACGACGGCAAGAAGTCATTAAAGATGCACTTAAGGATGTAGCTTAATGCTGATCAATGTCGGGGCTGTGGGGGATTTCGGGTCAGCAGAGACCAAGAACTGCACCATGAGACACATGACTTTGTTCTGATGGATTATTAGAGAAAGCGCTGTCATAATACAATTTTCCAGACAGTTGGATCAATGATGTCAACTATTACCCCAAGTTCTGAGTGATGACTTGGATTTTGGAGCTCAGGATTAATGGGCAGGGGAGGCAGTCAGTTCTCCTAATGGATAGGATGGAAATGCCCAAGGTGCTCCCAAGGAAATTACTCAACACGGGGTTCTGAAGACGGAAGCAAGGGCCCACCTTCCCTGACTTAGAATCTCACGTTTTTTTAAAGTGCCAGTGCAGCAACAATGGCAGCTGCAGTGAGGTCACCTAAAGAGCACGGAGAAGCCGGCAGAGCCGTAAAGATGCCTGGTACCAAAATGCCAGCCTGGAGGAAGGTGTCTTTGCTCTGGCTCTTTTCCCCCTCCCCAGCCCTCTGCTGATGGCTCTAAGTAGGTCTCTGCTGGAGCTCCCTGATGCCTCTGACTCCGGGCCAGAAAGCCTCCCACCAGGAGGGCTGGCTCCTAACCTCGGGGTACCTTTCTTTGTAACCCTCAGCATCTGACCACCGCCCAGCTCAGGGTAGGGGCTCTGGATGTGTTCTCAGGCAGAGCACTGTCTCCCGAAGCACAGAGCATGAGCACCAGCTGGGGGCTCCTGGTTGCCTCCAAGCTAGACTTCAGGTCTGTCCCACCGGACAGCTCTCTCTGCCTTCCCTGACACCCCACGCACCCCTGTCCCAGCCCTCGCTGAGCTCCGTGAGTCCCTCCTCATGGCCATCTCCCCACAAGACAGCCCTGTGTCGCCCTGATAACCTCTCCGCTCCCCACCCTCCCTGATGCCTGATCACCTTCCTCTCCCACCCTCCCTGACGGCGGCGTAACAACACAGGGAAGGAGCTCAGTAAATGTCCAGTGGCTTGACCGACGGTCCCACTGGAAATCTTGTCTCCTGACTAATGAACACTCCAGTTCGAAAGATAGCCCTGAAGGGCAACCGCAGGTCACAGTGACAGGCGCCCCAGGACTCCACAGCTTCTGCAACATTTAATGGAATTGAGTTTCCTTTATGGAGTGTCTGGGCCATCCTGACCACGTGCTGTGGACAATGCAGCATCCACCTCTTTGAGTTTGTGGCCAGAACAGTTTGTTAACAAAGCCACCTTGGGAAAGAGGTTTTGTGAGAAGAAATACGAGGTTTTAATGAATCTAGGACATTTGGAGAGGATCTTACCTTCTGTAAAGGCCCTCAACCGTCCTTAGAATGCATCTGCGCATGTATTTCATATCAGTTGCAATATAATGCTGGATTTCCACTCACTTGGCAAAAATAGATGCAGTCTGACAATTAAGTTTGCAAACTTTTCCTAGAGAAAGTGCTGCCTGCCTCCTTGCTGGCTGTCGCCACTGTCACCTTCGAGGTCCTCCTGGGTAGCTGTGCTCCAAAGCCACATTCACCGTCCCCAACTGTCCATCCTCCTCCCAGCCTCCTGCCCTTGGGTCTATCCAGCTGTAGGTTCCCAGATGCCAACTAAGTGGGTGCTGAACGTGAGTCAAGAAGGTCCACTCCCTTGTGGTGGGGAAGGCACATAATGTCTCCCTAACAACACCAAGAAAGTAATGAAAAATAAAGGGCCAGATTCACTGTACTGGCCAAAGAGCACCCGCTGTCTGCTTCTTGCTATAGGATAAGAGCTGCCCAGCCTTCCGGCCTCAGCTTCAGCCTGGAGGACATGGGGCGCAGAAAATAGCGAGCCTGGCTCGGGGCAGGTAAGCCCCGCAGCACACGCCGTCCTGGAGCCCCCGTGGGCTCACCTGCCGCTCCCTGAGCCCCCCAGAACCATCCCTGGAAGGAGCTGTGCCAGGTGTGGTTCTGAGAACAACTCCTATGACAGGTTTTCATTTTCTTAATTTTCAAAATATCAGTTTCTTCTTCCTATTTTTCTACCTGTTGAATCCAAGAAGTAAGCAAGAGAGGTCTATTTTGCTCTAGTTAAATGGGTAAAAAACCTGAACTGAAAGAAGTTAAGGAATTTGCACAAGACCCCCTGCAGGGTTTCCAACCCCAGGGCCATGTTTCTCTTTCCCTGAGAGAAAGAGTCTAAACCGGGGGTATCATGACAGTTAAACCTTCTCTCAGAGTCTGCCTCACTCTGACCTTGAGCTTAATGTGTGAATCCCACTTCAGCAGCTGCCAATGGCTTATTGCAAAGGATGGTTTACCACCTATCTCCGGGCCCTGGTGCTTCAGAGCTAGACAATGGGTGATGCTTTCTGAGCACTCAGTGAAAGGAGCTATTGAAATACAAGGCTTTATTCTGCTAATGTATTTGAGACATAAATTGTTCTTATCTCAAAGCATTCTCCAAAAGATTAAAAAAATCTGCATTTCCCTGTGGAACAAAGAATAAGAGCTCAGGGGTGGGGTTAGATACACAGGGCAAAGGGGTGCAGGGAGAGTAGAGGAATCTAGCTCTGAGCCTTACAGAGAGGAGGGTTACTCCATCACTGCCGCTGTGGAGGGACTTCTGTGACCTGGGGCTGATCTTGGGGAGCTGAGTGGAGGGACCCACACTGCTTCTGTCCTCTCTGATACTGATTTATCACTCTCAGATGAATCTCTGGGTTCAGCATTTAGATTTAACCAACCTCAGGTTGAAAGTATTTGGGGAGAACCAATTCTACAAAATTCCTAAAAGCAAAACTTGAATTTGCCATGCACCATGCACTAAGTACCACGTTGAATCAAGGCAAATAAAGCATCGTGTAGCTATCATATTTGGGGTTTCCTATGATCTAGAGACGCCATCACGTATTTGGGAGCTTTACGTAGGCTGCCTGCAGACACTACTCCATTTCATAGAAGGCAATCGAGCACCCCCAGATGGGCTTGAGCCCCCTCCCCTATACAATCCTAAACCCTCAGCCAACAAAATAGCCCAAAGGGAACCACAGAGAAAGCTTAAAAATGAGTCCTGGCTGGTGCCGTGGCTCAAGCAGGGAGGGCGCCAGCCACATACAACTGAGCTGGTGGGTTCAAATCCAGCCCTGGCCCACCAAACAACAATGACAGCTGCAACCAAAAAAAAAAAAAAAGACTAGGTGTTGTGGCGGCTGCCTATAGTCCCAGCTACTTAGGAGGCAGAGGCAGGAGAATCACTTGAGTCCAGGAGTTGGAGGTTGCTGTGAGCTATGATGCCACAGCACTCTATCCAGGGTGACAGCTTGAGGCTCTGTCTCCAAAAAAAAAAAAAAAATGAGTCCTTGGCTATGACCGACAAGAGGTCACACATGTGTCCTTACACCCCCTCCCTTTCCGAGCTTAGATGCTGCTGACCAGTGTTAAAATACAGATTCGAAGGTTGACAACACAGACTTTGTGACACTAACATCCGAATCATAAACCTAAGGCCACCAAGGCAAGGGACGGTGTCACCCCTCCAGCCCTGGCCTGGCTGAGCATGTTGCGTGACCAGGTATGTGGGGGTCACTTTCTAACCTGGCCCTCATGCTGCATGTGGTGGACAATGACCCCTTATCTTGACTCAGACGTTCTTCTCTGCGGACTCCAAGCTCCTAGATGAACCTTAACTCCTCCAACCAGCTAAGGAACCCAGAGCCACCGTGACCAGTGGGCTGCTTGGGGTGTCCATCCATCCGGGCCAGACCAGTGTACGCCCCCCACATAGTGATCTGTGATTTTACCTGCAGGTCCTGACCCTCTAAAGTGTGTGAGAACAAAGTTTACCCTGACCCCCCCGAGGCCATGTGTGGGAGCTCCGGGTCTCAGTCACTCATGGTGAATCAGGATAAGTTTCCTTAAAATATTCTACAGAGTGTGGCTTTTCTGTGATCTCCTGTGGGCTGTCACAGGGCCCAGCTGAGAACAGCAGCCCAGCAGGACTTCCCATGCCCAGCCTGAGACTCCCAGTCTCCACCCCGCTCTCTTGGGAAACAGCTCAGGGAACTTGACTACCTGGTACCTCAGATTCCTCCTCTAAATGGGGGATCTCTCACTACTCACTTGTGGCTGTTTGAATTAAAATTATAACAAAACAGGGCAGGTGTGGTGCCTCATGCCTGTAATCCTAGTACTCTGGGAGGCCAAGGCAGGTGGATTGCTTGAGCTCAGGAGTTAGAGACCAGCCTGAGTCAGAGCGAGACCGTCTCTACTCAAAATAGAAAAGCTAGCTGGGGGTCATGGAATATGCCCTGTAGTCCCAATTACTCGGGAGACTGAGGCGAGTGGATTGCCCAAGCCCAGGAATCTGAGGTTACTGTGAGCTATGATGCCACAGCACTCTACCCAGGGTGACAGAGTGAGAATCTGTCTAAAAAAAAAAAAAAAAAAGAGTTACAACAAAATAAAACATGAGGTCCAATACTAGTCACATTTCAATTTCACGTCCCCACTTCAGCTTCCTTATCTGGTGATGCCGATCGCAGCCCATCCCCGTCCTGGTAGACACTTCCTTTGGACGGTGCTGCTCTACCAACCACGGCGATGGTTTTGCCCTCTCCCTTGGTTGTGAGAGAGGACACCGGCGCTATCCTTGGCCAGAGCCGATGCCCGTGGGGCAGGCGTGCTGTGCTCCTCTCTCTCGAGCTGCAGTCAGCACCCGGCCACGTCAGTATGTGGAAAGGCTTCTGGAGGCCTGCCATGAGACCCAAGAAAGTCTGCTGCGACCTGGACTTTCTCTCTGTTACTTATTCAGAACACCAGCAGCCAAAGCCCGGTGGGATGGATCTTCAGGGGTCCCACACTCATCCATTCACATCTAGTTGGTCAGCCCCCACATCCGCGGGACTCTCCTCCCACACCCACACCCTTCTTCCTCCCCATCCTGGCCACGGCCGCAGGTCTGAGCTGCTGACCTCCACCTACACCACTGGGGCAGAGCAGGGGGAACTCAGAGTGAGGCTGTGGGCCCCATCTGGCATAAAGAATGTGCCTGATGGTGCTGAGAGACCTGAGCAAACTTCTAGCTGCACGAGTCTGTGTCCTTGGAGCTGCCCCCAGCCCAGAGCTGAGTCTCTGTGCAAGAAAAAGCAATGCTACCATGTCTAGGCCGTGCACTGCGCTGCCAAGACCCAGTTTCCAGACCATCCCCAGCATTCTGCACTTGCCCCGTCTTGGTGCTTTTAGGCTGCTCTAACTGAATGCCATGGGGGATGGTCATAAGCCAGGGACACGTGTGTGTTTTAGTTCTGGAGGCTGGAAGTCCAAGATCAAGGTGCTGGCAGATCCCCAATCTGGTGAGGGATTCCCAGCTCATGGATGGGACTGTCTCGTGTCCTTGAGTGGCAGGAGGAATGAGGGGGCGCCCCTGCCGTCTCCCATAAGGGCACAGAGCCTAGTGCTGAGGGCTCTACCCTCCAAAAGCACCATCTATGTCTCACACTCTTAATACTGTGATGATGGGGATTAGGTTTTAACATGTGAATTAATGGGGTGCAGCATGCAGACCCCTCCAATAATTCCCTTTGTCCCTATAATCCCTTGGTCCCTTCTCTGTTCTCGCCTTAGAAGCCTCAGTCATGTGCATCGTCGGAGGAGCCCAGCTTGGGTTATTATGGAGTCTCTCCCCTCTCTCCCCTGCTGCAGCACCCAGATGACTCGCCTCCTTAAACACCTCATGCTGTTTACTTGGGCAGGGCAAATGTTCTCTTTGCAAAGACACCTCCCTGGCCCTGCACTGGTTCCCAGAGCGTCTCCTTCTCCTTTGGCAGCGCTGTCCTGTGTGGACACCAAACCATCGGGCACAGGCACGCAATGGAAGGACACTGCTCCACACTTGGCCCTGCGTCCTACCCTGCAGCCCAGGGGTGGCCCCTGGGAGGACTCGCCCGGGGAGGAGCAGGACCCCCACTGCACCCCCATTCCTCCTCTGTGCGTTCAGGGTCTCTCTGGCCTGGCTCTGAGGTGCCCTAGGCGGGATGCCGATGAGTTTGTGCTCACAAGATGCAAACTTTCCAAAGCAGCAATCCCGACATAGCCCGAGCCTGTTTCATGCAGTTTGATTTGTTAGTTAGTTCAGCGGGGGGGTGGGGCAGTGGGGGGATGTCCTGACACTGTCTACTGACTCCTGTGCAGTGGTGATACTCCGGGGAGGACACTTCTGTCTTGGGGCAGTCTGGTTCTGCTCCCCCAAGGAAACTCCTGCCTCTGAGCCGCCTCCCCAGGAACCAGCTGCCAGTCACTCCACTCACCAGGGACGGCACCGACCCTCCTCTGGAAGTTAGTGCTATGCAGAATGACGCACGTGGCTTCCTTCTGCTCCCCAGCACGGCGTGGCGCACCTGTCCCAGCTCCCTCAGGCTTCCAAAAGCGTGTTGGAGGCAGATGTCAGACAGTTGTGATCAGCTCCTCATTCTTTCATTGTTTCCCTAATTCCATTTCAGAAAATGACTGATAGGGAGAAAGACGCAAAGCAGAGACTAATTCACAGCTAATCCTTCAACACAGCCATGATTGGCTAAGCAGAATGTGTCGCATGGTTTTCATTTAATTCCCAAATTCGCAATTAAGGCTGTGAGCGGCAGCTGGTGGTTCTTCCCCCTGGTCTCTGGTTTGTGCAGAGACTCAGCAAGGCACGGGGGTCGGCATCAGAAATCCCACAGATATGGAAGACGCTGTCCATAGAAAACAAGACTGGCCGGGTGGAATATTCTCTCTCTCACACACAGTTTAGTTTGTGACGATTACACAGGCGCTGTAGGGTGACTGGTAAGCATTAAGGAGGGATGGCAACTCCTTGCAGAAGGTCTCTCTGAGAAGATGACCTCAGAGCTGAGGACCGGAAGGGTCTATGACGGCCAGTTTTATGCGTCAGCTTGGCGAGGCTCTGCACTTTCGTTCCCTGAGATGTTAAGCCAGGTGGCCCTGCTTGAGGAGGTCCCGAGGAGCTGTGGTTAACACCTTCCATCTGCTGAGGTTGAGTGAAAAGTTTCCTCTTGGTGCTATGAGTGGCTGCACCTGCTTGGGACGTGCCACGAGCACAAGGGGTGTCCCTGAAAAACAGACGCTGCCTCAGGACCACAGTGTGGTCCTGCCCGACCCACACCCCTGTCAGACAATTCCTTGTAATCTGTCCCTTTCATTTGCTTCAATCTTTATTTCCAAGCTCACTTTTCTTTTGTTATGTGAACATACACTCGTGCACGAGCTGGTCTGTGTCTGATGCTGATGCAGGGTTCAAAGCCCGTGCCTTCTTCCCCAAGTGCTATGGCATGGGCTTGGTGGCTCTCCACACATGGTTTCCGCTGCTCAGATATGCTGAAAGCCTCTGAGTTTCTGCCCTGAATTTTCTCTCCTGACTCCATGGCCACAAACCCTGGAGCTCCGTGGACATGACAGGTGGAATGATCCCACGTCTCAAACCTCACACGTCCATGATGAAACGGCGGGGAAATGTACCCGCACTCTGAGCTTCTCTACATTCTTTCTAAAAAAATTCCTAACTAATCTTTACTTTGAATGTAACATACATAAACAGTGAGGTGTGTGATATGTGCTGAGCCCTGCGTGTGTTCACAAAGCGAAAACACCTGTAAAGTCAGCACCTTGCTCCAGGTGACCTCAGCACCGGGCCCGGAGCGCCTCCCCGGCCTCGGATTCAGTTCCAGCTACCACCAACTTCTTTGCGAAGAAGAAGTTCTGACTTTAATTCTTAGATTTCAATTTCTACAAAATTCAAAACAAGCAAAGCTAAGCTGGGGGCTTTCTCATTCACTGGTTTGTGAATTTCCTTTTCTGTGTATCTTGGTGAATAGAAACATACAGTCCTCTCCGATATGGTTAATGCATTTCATGTCTTGGTTAAGAAATCTTTGCCTCCAAACATCACTGAGATGTCTCCTAAATTGTCTGTCTTTCACATGGAGATTTACAATATCTCTGGAAATTAATTTTGTGTGTGATGTGAAAAGGGCAAGATTTATTTTTTTCATAAGCATATCCAATTGACTCAGCATCATTTATTGAAAAGATGGCCTTTCCCCACTGCTCTGGAGACCACTGTCATAAATCATTTATCTGTAGAGAACGTATCTGTGTCTGGGTTCTATTCTCTTCCTCTGGTATCCGTGCCTGCCCTTGCATTACGACATTGTCTTAATCACCATAGCCTTGCAATAAATCTTCATTTCTGGTAAGGTGCTTCCTCAAATTACCCTCTTCTTTACAATTGTCTTGCTATTCTCAACCCTTTGCACCTTCATATAAATTTTAGAATCAGTTTGTAAATCTCTGATAAAAAAGTTAATGGCTAAGGTTTTCTTTAGGATCATATTAAACCCACAGATGAATTTATAAAGAACTGATGTTTAACCATCATGTACTTTTACCCATTATTCTTGTTTGTTTGATTTCTGCCAATAATATTTTACAGTTTTCCGTGTAGAGGATTTTACATTTATTTCATTATTCTTAGAAATTTAGACTTTTCAAATCACATCTAGTGGCATTCTTTTACATTTTATTTTATTATTAATTGTTCGTGTGTATGGAAATAAGATTCAGCTTTGTTTATTGGCCCTATCTCAGTGATCTTGTTAAATTTACTTATCAATTATTCATTGCATAGAGACAGCTTAGAATTTTCTGCAAACAAAGCAAAACCACATCATCAGAGAATAAGGATAATTATATTACTTTTCCTCAATCTTTTAGTTCTTTTTTTTTTTTTTTTTTTTTGCTATTTTTGGCCGAGGGTGGGTTGGAACCTGCCGCCTCCAGCACATGGGGCTGGCACCCAACTTCTTTGAACCACACGTGACACCCTACTTTTACTCACTCTTACAACCATAATTTCTTTTTCTTGCCTTATTGCACCAGCTAAAACTTGGATTTCTGAATAGAAGTGGTGTCACTCATCTTGTTTCCCCTAACAGGTATTTTGCCACTGACTGATGCTCACTGTGGTTATTTCATTAAGAACATTCCCTTCTGTCTATGCCAAGTTTGCTAAGACTATTTTGCCAGGAACAGGTGTTGAACTTTGTCGGGTGCTTTTTATATGTCTATTGAGATGATGGGGTGAACTAGCTTCCTTACGTGAGTATTATGGTGGTTTATAACCACTGATTTTCCAATGTTGCCTTTGCATTCCTGTACATCTTGTTATTTTTGCAAAACCTCAACTTTATTTTAATGTGTTGTAGATTGGTATTTTCCCATTTATTTTGAGAATTTCTGCATCCCCTTTTATTAGAGACCTTTATCTGTGTTAGTCTCCGATTGCTCATCTTTATTACATACATTTCCATAATTTTAAAGTTCATGTGGGATAACTTCTGTATCTGGAAAGCCTGTGGACCTGCTTCTAATGTTGTTTTTTTCTCTTGGTTCTGCATGCCTTCGCTGTATAGTCAGGCCGGGGTGCTGATACACATGCTAGCTAAATGTCAGCTAGTGTGTTTGATGATTATGTAGGTCATTTGATGTAACCTCAATGTAACTTTGAGTGCCATTGGCTTATGTTTAAAAAAGCTTTTACAGAGTCCACATGAAGGAATGTTCCTTTAAAACCCTCCCAACTGATTAGCAAGCTAGTCAAACAGGGTGCAGACTTTGCAAGCAGAGTATGGCTATCTCTGGAATGTCCTGAAAGGGACCTTGAAAATGGAAAGCAAGATAAGTTAATGCACATCTCAGTTAAAGGTTGTACCTGCTGTTTACAGACGAATAGCTAAATAAATTTTTGTGGCTGCTCTGCATGGTTTCTTTGTACTGTTACCTCATAGATCAATTGCTGCCAACTGGCTTACTATTATCAAGTGTACTGAAGACTTTAGTGTTGTTAAGAGTATATAAGCTTTTAAGAAATAAACTGAAAGGGCTGCATGCCAGAGTGAGCTGTAGTCCCCCTCTTAAACATAAAATTTCAGTGCTGATCTTATCCTCTGTGACACTGTATCACATAACAATTTGACGGTACTACCTTACTTCTAAAATGATTTACTACTTTATCTTGTAGGCTTTTATTCTGGGGCTAGTTTGTAAACTTTTGTTTAATTTTGGCTCACTCTTACTTTCTGTAGCCTTCCAGGTTTCCAAATAAAAATTTGGAATATTTTCTAGGGCTTTTTCTCCATAAAGGGTCCAAAAAAAAAAAAAAAAAAGTCTATGTCTCTTGGCCACCAAGAGTTTTACAATCTCTGTTGACTATCAGACCATCAGCTGCCATTTAACAAAATTTAGTACACAGGTAAAGCCAAGAGCAGGGGAGACCTAGCTAGTCCTAATCCCATACACCCTGCCATCGTCTGAGTGAGAAGCTTTGGCCTTGATTGTTATGCAGCAAATGGGGCTGACTACAGCAGAGCCCTCTTATTTTCATACCTCTGGATTTGCAAATACTTCAGGGGCCCAACACATCTTTTCCTATGAGGCTAATTGTCCCTTCAGCTGGAAGTGTGGATTTACCCATCCAAATTTGTTTTCTGGCTAGAGAACTCCAAAGTTTGTTTTGAGATGCAGCTCCAGAAAAGCTCCTCTGGGCTCCTGGGTCTGTCCCCTGTCCCTTCAAAGTCCCAGGGCATAAAATTTGAGGGAGATTTCATACTGTAACCAGCCACTACCCTGCAGCCTCCATGCTAAACATGCAGGCTAGTGCCCGCTGGCCTCATATCCCCAGCACAATGGCCTGCATTTGTTATCTGTTTTAGACGTAGCAATAGGATAAAGGGTGACATGACAGAGTCTCACAGCTGTGTGACATTTTATGGTAAATGGGGATATTGTTAGAAATATCATCTTAGGTTGAGTTTCACATTAGTCTACTGAAGCTACTTACCATGTCACAGAAGGAAGAAACTATTTTTGCTGCAAGCTTTTTGGCCACTTCATAAATGAAGAAATGATACCTCAGTGAAGTTAAGTAGCCGTTCTGCGATGATGAGGTTTTTAAGTGGGAGAGCTGGGATTAGAACCCACGTTGTTTTCATTTTACCGTATGGCACGCGATGCCATCTGGCTCTCGTGGTGCACTGAGGGTAATTTAAAGAGGGCTGTTGGCACCAAGTTTGGCCCCCAGCCAGGGCTGGCGACTCCGCTCACTTCCACAGTCACTGCACAGAACTGCAAACCCCTTTGAAATCCAGACTGTGTCCCCTGGATAACTGAGTTTGCAGACACTAGTACTTATACTCATTTCAACTGTGAACATTCACAAAGTGAAGCACAGTTATGAGCTGTTTTTCTACGCTTTCATGTAAGAGGCATGCTTGTGTTTGTGCAGAATTATGCCAGGAGGCCGCTGGCAGCTTTTGTCAGATGACACAGAAACATCTGTTCCAATAAATATCCTCCTCACAGACTCATTTGCAGGGAACTCGGGTCTCCTCTGGCGATGTGGGAGCAGCCTGGATAGGGGTCTGGACTTGCAGGCGACTCCCGATCAGGAAGACGTCCACTGCGGCTGGCAGTCCAGGGACACCTGTCCTGCGGTGCCCTGCCCTGATGAGCGGCAGGCTCAGGTCTCCAGGTTGAGGGTTGGGTGGCAGTGGCTGACGACGGCTTCCTCACACCAAGTCCTGAGAGATGGGTAGTTTTGGGATTGTAGTAGGAAAAGAATAGGGCAGAGAAAGGGGGAGAGCGTCCAGCAATGAGATGTGTCTCGGTGGAAACTGTTCCCCTCTGGAACAGATGCAGGGAGCAGACTGGAGGACTCAGCTGCAGTGAGTATGGGATGTGGGACTCAGTTCTCGTGACGTGACCGCAATAACCCTGCTGCTGCTGGGAAGCTGAACAGCTCCTGGAGCAGCCTGTGTGACCCCCATTCTGACTGTCACGTGGGGTTCCCTGCCTCCACACTGAGCTTGGCTAGAGGGCGCAGCACTTTCCCTACTCTTCCTCCATTTCCACCCCTCATGGAAATACCTAGGACATTATCTGTGACAGTGGGTGATGACCAGGAAACCAGAGAGTGTCACCGGCAACATATCAGGGTGAGGTCAGCTTGCTCAGTGCTCACACGGCAGAGGACAGCTATCCACAAAGGAATACGTGTGTCCTCACATCAAGGCTAGTGTCTCCTGGTCATGCACGGTGCAGGGGCAGCCCACGGTCACCAGGACCCCGGCTCCATGCTGGAGGTTCCCTGTCGGGTGACAGTGTACACTTTGAAGAAGTGACGTGTCATGGTGCACAGACAGTCCCTGACTCGCGATCGTCCCACTTACAACTTTTGACCCTGAGGGTGCAACCTTCTCCTAGGTCAAGAAGCATCTGAAATCATGATGGTTCATCTTGCAATTTTCAACTTTATGATGGGTTTATTGGAGTGTGAAATGCATTTACAATTTATCATACTTTGGACTTATGATAACTGTATTGAGACATAACCCCATGGCAAGTCAAGGAGGGCGTGTGTGTGAACAGAATAAGGAGGTGGCTTGTGTGATTACGGAGGCTAAGAAGTCCCACAGTGTGCCATCTGCAATCCGGAGGCCCAGGAAGGATGGCTTTGGGGACTTAAGAGCCAGGAGAGCTGGCAGTGTAAGTTCAAGTCCAAGTTTGGGGTCAGATAGCTGTCCTGGCTCAGGTGCTGGCAGGCAGCTCACCTACCTTTGGTTCCATTTGGGCCCCCAGGAGGCCAGGTGATGCCACCTCCAGGGGAGAGATGGACACCTGCCACACTCAGGCCACCTGTCCACATCAGGCTTGTTGTTTGTTCAGAAACACCCTTGCTGACACCAGCACCATGGACTGATTTCCACCAATTTCCAGGCACCCCGCAGCACAGCCACGGTGGCAAATAGACAAACCATCACAGGAGATGACCCACCAAGTTCCAGTCCCGACTCCGTCCCTTCCCAGCTGTGTGACCTGGACAAGCCTGAGTCTCTCTGCTCATTAGTGTTCTCATTTTCCGAATGAGGATGAGGACGGAGAGAGTGACACCTCCCAGTCATGATGACGTTTAAGCGTGAGAATGCCTGTGAGGGCCGCAGAGCACGCCGTGCACATTCCCAGCACTGCAGTCCTGGGTGCAGGGCTGGGTCCGTGACCTCAGACCCCACACATCCTCACACATCTCAGGGGCCACAGATTCCCACATGGCAACAGAAATTGCCCTTGGGGACACCGCTCACCTTGATGAACGAAGTCTCCAAAGGGAAGCTTTTACCCTTCCCCCTCACTAGCTGCTGAGTAAGGGCTGCTGGAGGGAGTAGGAGAACACATTTTCTTATTCTGAGCATCCTACAAATAAGCCTAATTAAAAAAATAAAGTTTCAAGGCAGCCAAACTGGACATACATCAAGTCCCCCCCAAAAGTGCTTAATAGCGGCTGTTGAACATACAAGCGAACACTGTGGTGGGTCCTTCGGCAGACCAGAGGGGACTCCTGGCAGCTCTGTGCAATGGCTCTGGGACGGGCAGCTTCCTGATTTAGGAGATATACAGACGCTGACCTACTTTTCTCTGTTATTTTGGAAGATTAAGATCACAAATGAAATAACTGTTAATTGACTCTATAAATTTTTCATATAAAAAGAAATATTTTGTTAGCACAAGTTTGTAATTTAGCTGTGTTTTAATAATGGCTTAGAAAATTAAAAACAAACACATGATTGTTTCAAAGCTAACCACGTGACACAGACTGCTGTGGCCTCGCCCCCCACGCTGGTGGCACCCTGGCAGACCGAGCGTCGTACCAGCCTTCCTGGGAGGAATCCTGAGCTCTCACAGGGGCCAGCTGGTGTGGGCGGACAGGCCCCCACACCATGGGTGTCCACGTCCCGGGACACTCTCGGCGCCATCCTACCCATGTCCCAACACGTCTGGTGTCTGTACTCACTTACCTTTTTCTTTGTACAGACTCAGATGACTTTCATAATGTATATTATTCATTCACTTGTACAACAAGTGCTGAATAAAGTGTTCTGTAAGATTCATTTCTTCATTTCTTTATTGAACAAAAATTATGTCCTGGGTACTTGGTTTGGGGCTCAGGGAGAGAGAGAGGAGAGAGAAGAAGGAGAGGGGGAGGAAGGAAGGAGGGAGGGAGGGAGGGAAGGAAGGAAGGAAGGAAGGGAGGGAGGGAAGGAGTAAAGAGGGCTTGTGCCTTTTTTAGGTTAATTTTTATTAAGTCATAACTGTATACATTCATTGGGGCACAATGTGATAATTTGATATACAATGTGGAATAATTAAATCCAACTAATGAACATAATCATCACCTCACTTATCTTCCTGGTACATTTATAATATACTCTTAGTTGTTTTGAAATGTACCCTCGCATTGTGCACATTAGGTGAGATCCCTGCACTAGCCCTCCCCTCCCTCTCCCTCCCCTCCCTCCCCTCCCTCTCCCTCCCTTCCCTCTCCCTCCTCCCCCCTCTCCCTCCTCTCCCCTCCCTTTCCTCTGCCCTCTCCTTCCTCTGCCCTCCCCTCCCTCTCCCTCCCCTCCCCTCTCCCTCCCCTCTCCCTCCTCTCCCCTCCCCTTCCTCTACCCTCTCCTTCCTCTCCCCTCCTCTCCTCTCTCTCTCCTCTCCCCTCCCCTCCCTCTCCCCTCCCCTCCCTCTCCCCTCCTCTTCCTCTTCCCTCTCCCTCCTCTCCCCCTCCCCTTCCTCTCCCCTTCCCCTCCCCTCCTCTCCCCTCCTCTCCCTCCTCTCCCTCTCCCTCCTCTCCCCTCCCCTTCCTCTCCCTCCTCTCCCCTCCCCTTCCTCTC
>CAUYON010179119.1:0-10368 GCA_963573935.1 Arctocebus calabarensis
ACAGCCTTTGTACTAACCTGGATGGAAGTGGAACACATTATTCTTAGTAAAGCATCTCAAGAATGGAGAAGCATGAATCCCATGTACTCAAGTTTGATATGAGGACAATTAATGACAATTATTGACACAGTGGGGGTGAAGTAAGGGGAGAGCAGAGAGAAGAAGAATGAGGGAGGGGTGGGGAAAGGAAGAGCAGAGAGAGCTTCATTGTACCCTCAATGAATCCCCAACAATTTAAAAAAAAAAAAACTGTAAGCTGGTAGAAAAATAGGCAAATGGCATGAGTTGGTAGTTTACAAAAAAAAAAAAAAAGGTCCAGGGGTGTGGACAGACTTCAGTCTTTCTGTAACATGAATTCAGATAATGAAAACTTCGGGAGGGGGTGATGCCCGCAGCTCAGTGGGTAGGGTGCCGGCCCCATATACCCAAGGTGGCAGTCTCAAACCCAGCCTTGGTCAAACTGCAACAGAAAAATACCCAGACATTGTGGCAGGCACCTGTAGTCCCAGCTACCCAGGAGGCTGAGACAAGAGAATGACCTAAGCCCAGGAGTTGGAGGTTGCTGTGAGCTGTGATGCCACAGTACTCTAGCAAGGGCCATAAAGTGAGACTCTGTCTCTACAAAAAAAAAAAAAACAACTTCAGGAGGGAGATAGAGGTAATTTGGGGGGAGGTTGGGGAGCAGGCCCAGACTTTAGGTAGATAAGGCAACTTCAGAGAACAACTTCGCCCTGTTTCTCTCTTTGTTAGAGAAAGAGAATAGGGCCAGGAGTCAGAGTATTCTGTTTTTTGACATGACCCTACTAACGTATTTTCTCTGTGTCAGATCTATTATCTATAAAATGAAAATAATAATACATGGTATTTTGATGACTAAGTGATTTAATATATGTAAAATGCCTAGAAGACTTTAAGGCTCAAAGTGAGTACATGATACATGTCAGCAAGTTTTTGCCGCTATTATATTGGGATTTCCTTGTGGCCTGTAAGTTAAAAAGTTAAAAGCATTAAATTAACATCAAAAAGCAGTAGGCAACTGAGATTAAATATTCTGACTCCAGTGTTAAATAAGGTCAGATAAAAAAATCTTTCAGCCTAAAAAATATCTATTCCATGGACATTTTTGCAATAGTTTAATATATCAGATCATGTACAAGAGAACGGGTTTTTTTAAGAGATGAAGTCTCATTCTGTTGCCCAAGCTGGAGTAAAGTGACATGATCACAGCCCACTGCAGCTTCAAACTTCTGGGCTTGAGTGACTCTCCTGCCTCAGGCTACTGAGAAGCTGGAACTACGGGTGTGCATCACCATACCCTGCCACTTTTTTTTTCTTATATTTTTAGGGACAGGGCCTATACCTCATTCCAGATAACTTGTTTAGTAATTCTCAGGCAGCTACTTTGGTTTCGAACCCTTGATGACTCTTTGTCTTCTTTCATAGATAGTAGAGAAGCACAAAGTTTAGTTGTAAATATCTTTAATTTTTAAAAAATACTCACTAGAGTTATGGAAAATCAGATATTTATTTCTAGGCAAACCAATTTATTAGCAAGTAGAAACAAAAGGGGGAAAGCTTAAGCTGTAGGCAAAAATGTTATCATTTGGGGGTTCTGCACAATGATGTGTATACAGCACCTAATGCTGTGTCACCGAAATGAATCTGTAAGCAAAAATAAAAACTAATTTTAAAAGCCCCTTTGCTGATTTTAAGGCTTTTAGATAACATTTTTGGTATGTTAAGTGTATCTAAGTAAAAGAACATCTTGCTTCACAAGAACAACACATGACATTTTTTATATGAAGGTTATTTGGTTGGTTTTGTTCAAATCTACCATAGGTTTCAGATTGGCCTACCCTATTGTAAACACCCATAATTATATGAGGATGCCAACTGAGAATACATTCCATGGAAGTAAAAATAAAAGAGCACATCCTAAAATTAGATTTCGTGAGTTTCAATTTCAGAACCATCCTTAAGATTGGTTTGACCGTCAGGTCCATTGGAATGGTTATTCTAGGCTTTCTATTTTGGGGGGGGAAGGATGGGGTGATATATTCAGAGCCAGCTACTATTTTTTAATATACTTTCCATGTGCCAGTACCTGGGCTAAGCACTTTACACTTATTTAATCCTTATAACAATTCAAGTTGGACTTATTCTACTTTTATTATAGCAAGAAAAACTGTGGTTTATAGTTTAAGTAAATTGCCTAAGTTCATGCAACCAAAACCTGTAAAACCACTTTGAACCCAGGTAGGAGTTTCGTGTGACTTTTAAACTTATGCAGTTAAAATCCCTATGCTGTAGACCAGCTGCAATAATTTAGATGTGGTTTGTTTGGCCCTGCCAGTCTCACATGAAAACTTGATTCTCAGTGTTAGACATGGAGCCAGGTGGGAGGAGTTTAGATTAAGGGGTGGATCCCCCATGAATTCAGTTCCATAAGAACTTGAAAAGAGCCTGGCACTCCTCACCTCTCCCTTGCTTCCTCTCTTGCCGTATGATCTGCACCCTCTTGCTTCCTTGATGCTTCTGCTATGAATGAACTTCTACTGAGCCTGAGCCCCTTGCTAGAAGTAGACACTGGAGCATGCCTCTTGTGGACCCTGTAGAACCAGGAGCCAAATGAATCTCTATTATGTATAAATCACCCAGCCTCAAGTATTCCCTTATTGCAATATAAATGAACCAAGACAGGAAATTGTTACCAAGAAGTGGAGTGTTGCTATAAAAAGACCAGAAAATCTAGAAGCAGCTTTCAAAGTGGGCAATGAGCAGAGGTTGCATGAGTTGAGAGAGTTAGGAGTGCTCAGAAAAAGACAGGAAGATGAGGGAAAATATGGAACATCTTAGAGATGAGTTAAGTGTCTGTGTCCAAAATGCTAATAGACATATGGAGAGCAAAGGCTAAGCTGATGGGGTTTCAGATGGAAATCAGGAAATTATCAGAAAGTGGAGCAAAAGCTACTCATGTTATACAGTAGCAAGGAACTTGGCTGCCCTATGTCCATGCCCTAGGACTTTGTGGAAGGCTGAACTTAAGAATGATGACCAACGGTAGCTGGTAGATAAAATTTCTAATCAACAAAGCATACAAAAAGTTCATACAATACAACTTGGAATAGATAGGGCAGCAAAGGAATGATCCAAAGTTAGGAGTTATGATTTAAAAAGAAACAGCATAAAAATTTGGTAAATTTGCAACCTGGTCATCTGGTAGAGAAGACAAGAGCATTGTCAGGAGGAGAATTCATGGATGTTACAGAGAAACAGCTTGCTAGACAGATGAGCATGGATTAAGAGGAGACAGGTGCTAATGGTCATGACAATGAGGAAAAGACCCTGAAAGTATTTCAGAAATCTTCCAGACTGTTCTGCCATGGCAGGCCCAGAGGACTTGGTGGATAAAATGGTTTTGAGGAAAGGCCTGGGGCACCTGCCCTGCTACCATGTCAGGATGCCGTCTCCATGTCCTGGCAGCTACGGCTCTGGCTGAGGCTCAAAGGGCCCCAGGTCCTGCTCTGGCCTGCTCTGGAGGGCACAAGCTATGTTGGTGGCTTTGTGGGGTCAAGTCTGCAATGTGCAGAGTGAAAGAGAGCTGTTGCCTTGGCAGCTTCCACCTAGATTTCGGATATATTGGGAAGCCTGGGTGGCCAGACAGAAGCCCATCACTGGGGCAAGCTACCACACAGAACCTCTCCTAAAGCAATGCCAAGCACAAATTTTCAGTTGGAACCCCTTCAGACACCTGCTTTAGGGCAAGGCCTATTGGCTGAAGGATCAGGGACATTACTTTCCAGATTCTGGAATTTTAGAGCCAGCAGCAGCATGAAACCTCAGTGAAGAAAAGCTTCAGGGGTTGGACTCCAACTTGTGACACCATCTTTGTGAACCGTACTCAGCAAAGCCATGGGGGTAAGGCTGCCCGAGGGCTTGGCAGTCCAACACTTGGACCAACATGCCCAGGGTACAGAATCAAAGATTATTGGGAGCTAAAAGATTTAGTGCTTGCCCTACTGGGTTTCAGACTTGCATGGGGTCTAATTATCCCTTTGTTTTTGCCAATTTCTCCCTTTTTGAATGGGAATGGCTACCAAATGCTGTGTCTTAGAAGTAAGTAACAAGGGAGACTCACAGATATAAGGAACTTGCTCCAAATCTCAGATTGAAACCGTGGATTTTGGCCTTTTGAACTGATGACAGAGTAAGTTAAGACTTTAGGGATTAGAGGGTGACATTTAGCAGTGTGAGAGGAAAATGAGATTTAGTGGTTCAGGGGTGAAATGCTGCAGTTGACATATCATTTATACCCAAGTATTGTTTTGAAATTTGATTCCCAATGTTGACAGTAGACGCTGATGGAAGGTCCTTGGATTATAGGAGCAGATCCCTCATGAGGGGCTTGAATCATTCTCCTGAGAGTGACTGACTTCTCACTCTCTTAGTCTCCTTTAGAACTGGTTGTTGAAAAGAGCCTACACCTCCAGTACTCTCCTGCTTCTTCTCTCACGATGTCACCTGCCGGGCTGGCTCCACTGCTTTTTCTGCCATGAGTGGAATCAGCCTGAGGTCCTCACCAGAAGCAGCTGCTGGCACCATGCATTTTGTATGGCCTGCAGATCTGTGAGCCAAATAGACCACTTTTCTTTATAAATTACTCAGCCTTAGGTTTTCCTCTATAGCAACACAAATGAACTAAGATGCTAGCCACTCTCCAGGTGGATTGATGGATTCCCTGAGGTCCTCAAAACCCTTTGTGGGATTTGGCAATTATATGTCTGTATGAGGCCATATTTTCTTCATGTACTTTACCTCAATAACACATGGGAGCAGATTGAAAGCAGAGGTTGATTAGAAAATCCCATTGTCTTCAATTGAACCAGAATCTAGAGATTTACAAAAATGTAAAACAACCATATTATTACTTTTGCAATTTTTTTGTTTCAGAAAATATAATCATTTTAAAAAGCATTATTTATACTAAAATGTAATGGATTTCTTGTCATTTTATATTAAATTATAAATACATATTTTAAAAATCTCAATAAACAAGTATAGATATAATCTAAAGGCATAAAATCTAATTTGGATCCTCAATAAATTTTAAGAGGATAAAATAGTGTTAGGACCAAATATATTGAGACCTTCCACTGTAGATTTATACAGGCATTTTACAGTAACTAGAAATAAAGCTGATCTGACAGCTCGTTATATCACTCAGGTATGTATCATTATTGTGAACCTTTAAGAAATTAGGGTAGAAATAAATTGAATCAAAATTTCTGCCTTGTCCAAGTACCATTCAAAAGGCAGAAGAACTTAAGCTTTATAGAAAAGTAAAGCCCTAGAAATCTATGCATGAAAAAATAAAGCATCAAATGCTATTCTACCTTCTCTTTTGTTGACAGGATCAAAGACAAATTATTGGAAAGTATCCTAAAAATAGCAAAGGACAATTCAAACGTATAGTATTGTTATGAGTTGTTATACCATTTTGGTAGTAATGATATGGCTAAAGTTAGCAATTGCCTGTAACTATTCTGTTATTTAATAAACAGTAAAAGAAAAATTATAATTTTTTTTGCTGCCTAATATAAAATATAACTTCCTAGTCCATTTGTGCTTGTATAAAGGAATATCTGAAGGTGGATAATTTATGATGAAAAGACTTTTTTTGGCTCACAGTTCTGCAGGCTGTACCGGAAGCATGATGTCAGCATTTGCTTCTGGTGAGGGCATCAGGCCACTTCCATTCATGGTGGAAGGTGAAGGGGAGCTGATGACTGTGCAGAGATCATAAGGGGAGACAGTGAGCAAGAGAGAGAAGGTATGCACCGTCTTCTTTTCAACAATTACCGCTCATGGAAAAAAATAGAGTGAAAAGTCACTGATTATAGTGAAGATGGCACCAAATCACTCATGAAGGATCCGTCCCCATGACCCAAACACCTTGCACCAGGCTCCACCTTCAATATTGGGAATCAATTTTAACATGAAGTTTGGAGGATCCAACATCCAAACTGTACCATTAACTATAAAACATTATTATAATATACCAATATAACTAATATAATAAATACAATAACTTTTAATTTGTTTAAGCGCATTGCTCTATATAAATCACCCAAACATACAGTGTGTCTGGGTTAACTATCACTAAACATGCCATGAGACAGTACTGGGAACACCTGTCTACAGACAGGAAACCTAGTCTTAGAATATCTTTTGACTTCTAGTCTGGTTTCTTAGCTCTGGCTTATGTTGACTGACAAGACAGCAGTGTATTTTGTAACATTATCTTATTTGCCATTGTTATTAAAAATGAATTTGAGAAAGCATACTACGGTTCTTTTTAGTACTCACTACTGAAGATCTTTGTCAGGAGCAGAATTACAGATGAGAGAAATACACATTCTTACATGAGGGCTTAATCTTTTAATTTTTCTATCTTTAAAGAGTAAGTGATATAATGCTCTTTTTCACATGGCATGTTAGGATTCATTTCCAAAACCATAAAAGCACACCTATGAATTTCATTTGCACTCCAAAAGTATAATAATTTTGTCAAATAACTGGGAATTTCATCCACATCTTATATATGTCAAGTTCACTTAAGATAAACCCATGGTCCTTCCTTATTGATGCCTTCGGATTTCAGAACCATGGACAAAGGCAAAAGACTTTCTCTACCCCCAAGGAGCCTACAGCCTGGTGGGAACTCAGCTATAGAAACAATGCCATTATAATGGCATTACCTTGCATAATAATATACAAGGTAATAAGGAAACCAGGAATAAAGTTTAACTTTGCCTAAATAATATAGTCTTTACTCCCACATAGTTCACAATCGGGTGGGAGAATAAGGACAAAGACAACAAAATATGAGGCATTAATAGGCAAATTTATTTACAAATTCCTGGAAATCAGAGAAAGGAGAAATGGACCTAGCCTAGGAAAATAAAGCAAGATATCTCTTTCTCTCTCTCTCTCTCTCTCTCTCTCTCTCTCTCTCTCTCTCTCTCTCACACACACACACACACACACACACACACAGAGGTATCATCCAACAAACGTCTGAGTAGAAAAAGAATGAAGTGGAAGTAATTGATAGCATGAGCCTCAGGCCCCAGCCTGACCAGCTGAATAAAGGTACTAAAAATTGACCTTCCCTTCACCTCTGCTTCACAGAAACTTGAAGCAAAAGATCATGAGTCTATTGTGTTATTTTGAACCAATTATGTGCAAGCGTTGAGCAGAAAGTTCTTAGCTAGTGTCTCTACAAGAGTCAGGTATGGGGGACATCAGAACTGAGCCTGTTTGTAGAAGATATCTATAGTTTGTAGTTGATGTATCAAGGGTTATAGTTTTGGGTGGAGTAGCCCACTGTTTGAATTCCATGTTTAAGTCATTTGTCAATATGTGACTCTTAGTAAAGAAACCCAAAATGCCAGATACTTCTTCTCTCAAATCCCTACAGTGAACTCTGCCAACCAGATGTTCCCCAAGGCCCACTGAATCTGCAGCTAGTGAGGCAGAGAAACAGATAAAGTTTGGATTTCATTCTGGTAGTTGGAGTGGTGTTAAGTAGTAGGCATGATGATGGCAGTGAGGGGTTCATGAGTGGCGTCCGGTATGCACCCTGGGATGTAACGGCACACTACAATAGCTGCTGAAGGTAATCTCTTTGGCTGGAGCTTTTTTCAAGCCTGTTTCTGCATCCTTCCTTTCATTCTGTCAGCTGCCAGGTAGATTTCAAACACACGTCTTTCTTACAGGCAAAATTATTATTTGTCATTTATAATAATGAAACCCAATTGGCCCGGTTTTTCTTAAATAGCACAATGCAACTATACAAACAGTTGTATTTTATAATTGTACATGTTGTGCAAGAAATGCATTTTAAGAACGTCCTAACAATTGCCAAATGACAGGTGGCGGAATGTCTTTATAATTGAATGTTAAGAAAGACATATTGATTGAAGTAGCTCCCATGTAGCCTTGAACCCAAGGGGGTAAATTTTCACCAGACTATGAAATGCTAAATCTTGCTAATTATAAATAAAACATGGCTGCTTAATTGATACAACTTGTTCTCCAGTTGGAATCAGTTTGAGGAAGGAATAGAACTAAAAGGTAGGAAGAGCAGTTTGTTAGCAGAAGGACTGAACATAAAAACAAAGGGCAGTACAAAAAGGGATTCATTCACTAATATATTCATTCAAAGAACATTTGAGGAATGGTTATGCGCTAAGTGAAGGGAGGCACAAACAGAATGGAGAGGAACCCACGCTAACAGCTGGCCGCAGGCTGAGAGGGGTCTGAATTGCAGCACAGGGTCCCCAAGAAGAAAATGGTAGAATTCCAGATCTTCATGGATGATCTGCAAAACCTGAACAAGTGTGTCTTTCTGGGAACCCATTGATGGAAGCAAAGACTGAGAATAATGGGGTTCCCCACATCTTTCACCCTAGAGATAGGGACCTCTCTGAAGTGTGATATGACTTCTGTATCTGAAAACCACACATCCCCAACGCCTATAGTCTTAGCTGTAGATTTTACCATTTGCCTCAGAGGTATCTAGGATTTGACTGGTAATCCATTATTATGTCCTTCAAAAACCAAACCAAATAAGGTTGGCGAGACTATCATATCATTTGTACTTGCTGACATTTGGCCTAGCAAAAGTGAAGTGAAAAGTTTTAATGATATCATAATCCTGTTATATTGAAATTGATTTCCAAAACCCTTCCTCATGATGAGGCAAGATATTAGGAGAATGGAGTTAGATTTCTATAATACATTTGTCAACAGGAGCACAGGATTCCCCTTTCCCACCATGTGCTTTGCCAGAAAGAATGGTAAGAGTCATGTTCTTATGTGAACATCCCTTAAGAAAAGACAATGTGTGCAGCCAGAGTACTTCAGCCACATCCCAGAGATCCTGATTAAGTATGGCTAGGTCTTTACCACCTATACAGATTTTTTAAAAAATAGATGATACATGTATCAGAGGATCGCTTACAAATTTTCAAAGGATTATACAGATAAAAGTACTTCTTTCATCCAAGACCCTTTCTTTCCCCAGGGGCTATTGTTCTTTTAAGTTTCTTTTCTATCCTTGGAGATGTATTTTGTGTGTACACAAGCATATAGAAACCAGATAAAAAGGTAGCATCATATACACTCTTATTTTTTGCCTTGCTTTTTTTTTCATTTAATAATATGTGTTTGAGATCATTTCATGTCCTTAAAAACACTCTCAAAGCATTTCAATAAACTGAACGTACCAGGAAAAATCTTCCAATGCAATATAGAGTTTCGTGCTAGAACCAGACTGTTTTGTTCAAAAGATTTAATATAATTTGCAATCTCTTTATCCTTACCTACCAGCCAAAATTTATCTACTCATCTAAGTTTACATTTTCTTGTCATTTAAAATACAGAGTTCTTACTGGACTGCCTAGCACATCTGAAACTTTGTTCTAATCAATTATTCCTAAGGTTCTAGAAAATAACTACTCCTCAAAAACTTTAGCCTTTTTGTTACTTCCACTTTTGATACTTGTCTTGGATACAGTTAACAGAACTACAGTGGGATTTGTTTGCAAATATCTGTACTCTAAAAACTCTAAATTGAATATGTCTTAATAGCAAGGTATTAATCTATTACTTAATAGAAGCAAAGAAAAAAGCATATTTGTATACCAATGGCTAAGAATTTACACTTGAAAGAACATTACTCTAAAAATGTGATTTTGTTCAAGAGCATATAGTTAAGCAAAAATTTAAGTTTTGTTTGTTTAACTTGTACCATAATTAATTTGGAAATTATTTTACACTGCATAGACTGAAAATGATTCAACACACACATACGAAACACTGAAAAATACATCAAAAGCCTCAAATATGAGAATCCCCAACTTACGATTGTACACATGGGAGCAGTGAACTAGTTTCCATCTTACTTTAGGTAGAATTTACCCAGCACAGGACTTTACCGTTTAAATATTAATTAATGTGTTTAAATATTAATTAGAAATCCTCTGTGATACTAGACATGCACTACAACAAATTGGAATTGGTTTCTGAGTTTCGATATTGCTATTCTCCTTGGGAGCAACTGAGGAAAAAAAAAACAAAATACTTAATGAAAAAATAACTGCACTTAGGATGTCCTCAAAGCCAAAAATAGATATTGCACTTGATAGTAATACCTCAAAGTATAAAGAATTGTACATATTCTTATTCCTGAATTCAACTAAATAGAAACTTAATCTCTCATTTTATACTAAATGGTTGTGAAATACAAGTAAAATGTACATAGATAGGAAATATTGTCTTCTCTTTTTGGAGGTGAAAAGATGT
>CAUYON010179120.1:0-28151 GCA_963573935.1 Arctocebus calabarensis
CCTTCATATGAAAGCTATAAATTAGCTTCATAGTAGGGCTGAGTACATTGGCTATTTTTTTTTCCATTCTTGAGATACTTTGCTAAGAAGAATATGTTCCAGCTCCATCCATGTAAACATGAAAGAGGTGAAGTCTCCATCTTTCTTTAAGGCTATGTAATATTCCATGGTATACATGTACCACAATTTATTAATCCATTCGTGGATCGATGGGCACTTAGGTTTCTTCCATGACTTAGCAATTATGAATTGGGCTGCAATGAACCAGTCTTCTGGGTATATACCTAGTAAAGGAATTATAGGATTGAATGGCAGGTCAATTTTTAGATCTCTAAGTATTCTCCAAACATCCTTCCAAATGCTGAGAAGGGAGACAGAGAAGACTGGTTTGGGAGACAGCTCACTTAGCAACTGCTCTGTTTCAGCTCTATCCCTCCCTGGGACACTCACTGCCTCCTTCTCAAATTGCCCCATCCCTTTATGCTTTATTTGTTTTGTACTTTCTTCCCATTGATTTAAAATCTTTCTTCTTCTATATCGTTGTTCATCTTGATTGTTGTGGGAGTCTTTTGCTCTTTCTGACCCTCTGTGTTCACTGAGTTCATCCCGGGCCCACATCTCCCTCTGCCCCACCTTGCCAGGCAAACCCTCTTCTCTGCTGCCTTCCCTCCTTACTAAGAAGATTATGACTATCAAATTCATATGTTATTTCCACAACTTTGCTCTGAGTTTCAAATAGATGATAGATAAATAGACGTGAGAGTGGGCAGTTAAGTGTGTCAACTCATGGTGGAAAAGGTGCTGCATACTTCATTGATAAATATCACTATAGTCACCTTCAAATACTCCCCTTTGGGAGCTCTGCACCAATGCCAGCACTCTGTCCACCCTTCAAAGCAATTTTCTAATTCTTTTTCCTTAATGGCCCTGAAGCTATTGTCAAATTACCCTTGATGTCTTGAATATAATGAAGATGTTTACCTTTCAATATTTCCTTTATCTTTGGGCAAATAAAAAACTCATAGTGCCCGATCAGGTGAGTAGGGAGGGTGTTCCAATACAGTCATTTGCTTACTGACTTGAAACTCTCTCTTAGACAGCATTGTGTGAGCTGGTGTGTTGTTGTGATGCAAGAGCCATGAGTTGTTGGCTAAGATTTTCACTGAAGATTTTCCTAACTGTTTCTCTATGAATGTTTATTTGGTCTGCTATACTTCTTACAGTCAGCTGACAATTTTTACACACAATTCAATGAGTTTCTGCAATGTTTTTATCAGTTCTACTTGTTACTGGCCATCCTGACCTCTCATCATCAGTAATGCTTTCTGTCCCCTCATTTGTACATTACTAGCTTCTTCATGGTATTGTTCCCATAAACTTACACTAACATGTCCCTGATTTCACTTCCATTCCTGCAAAGTTTAACAAGAAATTGAATGTGTGTTTGTTGCTCTAATTCAAGCTCTGACATTTTCATGAGAGCACACAAAATCACAGGACAATAATGAACACCGTTCACAAGGAGACCACCACATCCATGTGCACACAGCTGTCAGACACTGATACCATGGATGGAACCTTCCTGAGCTGTTTCTACTGTGCTGCCAATGAAAGTGCATGGTGGTAGTTTGCAAACTTCATTGTCAGACCTTGTAGGTAGGCACACAGATATCCCACCAGTTATCTGTAGTATCTCTGTGACTAAAATGCACTTTAACCTCAAAGTATCAAAACCTATGCCCCTCCTCTTCTGTTCTCCTTCTCAATGAAAGACTCTAACTCACCTAACTGTTCTTGAAAAAGTATAGAACTTTATACTTCAGATTTTCTTCTTTTACTGCATCTGGACAGTCGCTGGGTGCTGTCAATCCTACCTACGTTTAGTTCACATCTGTACACTTATCTCTAATACATTGATAAATATTTTAAATCATTTGTTGTTATCGTTAGTTTCTGGGCACACCATAAAATAGCACAACTTTTGTCTTTACACACACTCTTGCTTTTTCCTAAATCTTTCATATAAAGAAGTCAGAGAGATTCTATTAAAAAAACAAACTTGATTTAGCCATCTATTTGCTTAGAATCCTGGAGACACGCCCAGTGTGCAGAGACACCAGGTCTATAGACCATAGGTGCCAGCACCTGCTGAACCCTCTGGCCTCTCGTCCTTGGATCCCGGCCGTGGAGCCACAGTGCCCTCTTTCTGATGTCCCAGAGTCCCTCTTTCACCTCGGACTGCCCATCTCCTAAGTGTTGTGTGGGTTATATGTTGAATCTGACCATAACTGGATCCCATGCTAACCCTTCATAGCATTTGTTATAATCACTGTCAATGACTATTTGATTAATTAATGCCTGTCTTTCCCACTAGTTGAGATACTTCAAGGAGACCAGAAAGGACCCTATCTTACTAGCCTGTTTATTCCCCAAATCTGGTACTTAATGCCTGGCACATAATATGTCTTTAAATTTCTGTGTTTAATAAATGTAATTCTTAGAGACTTTGTGGAAGCCACACATGGAATGTAGTTGATGATAATTTTTAAAAAGTCTTTCTAAAGAGACAGGCAAACCTGTAGAAATTTGATGAAGGCCCTTTGAATTCAACCCAGTTATTCTGAGAAATAATTCTTTCTGAAAGAGGGTCAAAAAAAAATCCTACACATACATCAAGGTGATAAATTCCTTTTTCTTTTAGTGCCCCAATCCAACACGATCACCTGCCCATAGGCCTCTTGAACCTGCTCTGTTTTTTTACCATGAATTCTAATGAATTTTCCTCTTGTTTTATCTCCCTTGTTATCCGAGAACTTTCTGAGAGTCAAGGCCTCCCCTTTGTACTTAGCATCCCATTTTGTGCATATTAAGTAATCATTAAACCTCTACTGAATAGATAAGTGTGTTTGGGTGATTTATTACAGAATGCTGAATGTCAGCCAGTAGAGTGGAGGGCCTATTATGATGCAGACACACCGTGCAAAACAGAAACAAATAAAAATAAAACCACACACAGCCCCAGCCTCAGAGCTGGGACTTTCACTCGTGATGCTTTCAGTCTGGGTCTGTCACTCAGGGTGCCCTTCTCTGTGTCCTGATTCCCTCACCTCCTAAGAGTAAAGAAGGGAATGACACCCAACGCCCAGGCAACTGCAGCCATAATCCCATGCATCACAAACATGGAGATGGCTTATCGAATTAAAAGTGTACATGCCTCATAATTCATTTTTATTTACTGAAAATTTGGCTTACCACTGTTATAATGTTGCACATAATTAATTATGCCATAAAATTTGTATGTTCAAGCTCGTGTTTCATTTTGTAAAAGGAGCCAGGCCTAGTTTTTCTGTATTCTATAGAGAGCTCAATATGATGCACTGAGTTTTCATTTGCATGGTATTTACATAAATTTGCATTTCTGTATAATCCTATTAATTTTGCATAAGAAGTGCGTCTAATTTGAGGGGCTAATAAAATCTAATCTTATGGCCCATAAAAGAAGCATAATACAGGAAGGTGGAAAAAACTACAGAATATGACTAAAAATATTAGAAATGGTAACTGCCCTCTGCACAAGAATTTCTGTCTGCAAAACATCCCTGTGTGCCACATCTCATTGATCCCCATGTGGAATTTTTAGATAAGCAGATCAGAGATGGTACCAGTGTTCCCCAAGGAAATTGTGTTTAGAGGTAAAAGGTTATAGTCAAGGTCAAGGAATGGGTTCTTGGCAGAATCTCAACCAGAAGTCTGGCGCTGAATCTCGGGAGCTCCTGGCCTTTACTCCCTTTTCTGGGGAACGAGTGCTCAGAGCAGAGGCGAATCAGGAGGGGAGAGAGCTCTGCACAGGCAGAGACGTCTGAGTGGGGCGTCCCGTCCACCTCCTCTGACAGGTCCACTCCTTCAGTTTCTCGGAACCTCGTTTCCTCTCACCAACTGCACCGCCAAGAAATGAAGAAATTGAGAGTGGCCAATGTTGGGGGAGTTACGCCATAAAAGGAGGACTCTTTAGTTTAAGTAGCTTTCACATCTCTGAGGAATGAAGCAAATGTAGTGGAATTAGAGACAGAAAGGTTGATTTTTGACAATACCAAAGGCCATTCCTGGTTATGATTTTTAAGCATCCAAGAGGGTAATCAGAAATCCAGCTGTGTTTTGTGAATTTTAAATCCCTACCTAGATGAGGATGGTTAAAATGGGGGACATAGTTCTTCAGATAAACAATTGAACACAGTAAACAATTAACAACAGCCAAAACCCAGTTTGTCTATCATCTGCAGACACTGTGCCCCGCAGTCTATCTGGGCCAACCCTAACCCTCGCAGTAAACCCACAAAGCAGTTGTTAATAATGTCCTAGGTGAGCAAACTGGTGCCGAAAAGATTATGGAATGTCTCCAAAGTCTCAGGCTTAAAAATGGATCTGAGTCAAGATTCAGACAGTGGTCTCTTAAACCCTAACATCATTTCTTAAATTTGATTCTTTAGAGTCTTGATATAAGGTGGAAACATTGGAAAACTGGAAGTGAATATATATATTTAAAAAAACCTGGTTCTTTTCTCTTGCATTTTACAATGAGAAGATTAATCTGAGTGACCTGCTAGACTGGAGAGCTGGTTGGACACTGGGACGCACTCTGGGTCTCGGCTTCTTAGGCAGAGACTGTCTTTGTCCATTCCCCATAGTATCAGGGTGTCCCTCTTCCGTCTCAAGCTAACTGTCGTGGACATGCTCCCCCTGACTGTCTGTGATGATGCTGTTTGGATCTCAGAAAGTAGATGACACTAATCAGAAAAATAGGCAGCCCATGTGACGACCTGATAGCCAGTAGACTTTTAGCAGCGAGCAGGGCGCACTATTTCAGACAGAATGTAAGGTGTTCTTCGAAAGAGTGGAATCCTGGCTACTAGACCACCAGGGAGAGGAAAGGTGTTCTCTCTGTATGGAGGATACTTGTTTCAACATCTGCAAGGGTGGAGATGGGTGGATGGCCTGGGTCCTGTCCTGTATACCCTCTGGGACCCGACTGTCACAGATGTACTGGTGACCACAGCAGCCCTCTTTACAGATTTGCCTTAATTAACATCAGTATTTACAAATATAATAAATAATACTTCCCCCCCTTTTTAATACCAGAATTTTTAAAACCAACATCAATATTTGTGGGATAGTTGGTGAAAGCAGAGAACGTCAACTGAAAAATATTGAAAGTTAGTACTGAGTGGTTTTTCCAGGAAGGCTTGGAATTAATTCTTATGTCATGAGATGGGAACTGAACAACTTTTGCTGCTCGGTGCAAACACTTTGGGCCATGAATACTCAATATTTCAATATTTATCCACTGGATTTTTGTTCTTTTCTCCCCTAGTTGTGCAGGGACTGTAAAGTTGTCAATTTTGAAAAGTAAGAATAGTTATAAAATACTGATACGCATTTCAACACAGTCTCATTCACATCTTACACTTATTCCATTACGTGGAAGGCTTCATGCTGTGATATAAAGTATATAGCATTTTTTTTACTTTATTAGGAAAATGTGATAATGCCCTGGACATGGACATACTCCATTGAATACCCTCATTCAGGCACTTCCCGGCTGCTTCAGGCCATCAGCATTCCAGTAAGCCGTAGAGCAGGCAGGGATGGTGAAGCACATGACAGAAAATGCAGACACCACTCAACCAGTGTGCAACCACTAAAACAACCTTACCGATTAGCTCCCTGTGAGCTGTTTCTCCTTATCAAGACAGAAATATACAAGTTTATTCATTAGCGCAGTTAAACCGTGTAATGTCCCGTCTTGCCCTACCTATAACTAATTTTCTTCAAATTCTGCCTGACTCAATATTTTATTTTTCCCTCATTCCCACTAACTTTGTATTGGAACCATATTAACCAATTTTCGCGATCTGATTTTTCTTCCTGGATTTGATTCCGTTCAGTTTAACAATCGTTCCCACTGCGTACTAGACCTTGGGGTGTGACTTTTCTTAAAGGGCTTATGGGCTTATAAGACAATCGAAATGAACATATTTTCATTCTAAACTAATATTTCCCACTATCCCCCTAGGATGTTATTGTGAGGAGCTGTAGGACTGTGGATATTTCCACAATGTCAGGAGACGAGGCTCCAGAGGGGTAATTGGGGGCTTAACTCAAAGGCCTAGGGAGTCACCAGAGATGATGGGCCCATATTAGAACACGGGAAGGTTTTTAAAAATTTTAAGCATGGTGACATTTTGTTTCTTCTATTTGATTTTTCATATTGCTTTACTTTCATATTGATTACAACTTCCAGGTCAGAGTACACTTTGCATACAATAATGTACAAAGAGTTTAAGTGCAAGACTCTCTGAACTTTACACGTGCCCCCACCCCGTGAACCGTCACCCACACAAGATTATAGAACCTTTCCAACAACCACAGGCTGCCTCACTTCCCCTCAAACTTGCACCTCAACTTAGGTAGTGAACCTTTTGCCACCCATTATCAGAAATTTAATTTGCTCTCTTGGGACTTCTTTTCTTTACCATTACATCTATGAGATTCATTTATGTTACCACATACAGATGCAATTCATTCTTTCTAATTTTTATGCATATTCTTCTATGGGTGAGCAAAGCCCATTATGACTGACACATGGTGAATGGATTAAAGAAAAGGGAACCAAAGGAAATGGTCTAGAAGTGTTTTGGAAGCTGTCGCAACAGTTTGGGTGACAGAGGAGGTGACACTTTAGATGAGGGCTGCTATTTCAGAGAGGAGAAAACAGGGATCATTCTGAGAGAAATTTAAGACCTGGTAAATGATTTTATATGAACGATTAGGAAATATCAAAAATATTGCTGAAAGATTTCAGTTGACAGTTAATATGAGGCTCTTGGAGGAATATGCCACTTGGTGAAGTGATGGAGTTCAGTATTGGACATGTCCAGGGTAAGACACCTTTGATACTAGCAGAAACATCAAGGATTCAGCAGCCATAGATGAGACACTGTAGGAAAGATACTAACATTCAATGTTTAGTGTGGTAATGTTTTTCACTAGGTGCACAGGCACTGTGCCATTGACACAGCTCTCTGTCAATGAAGGGACAGCCACAGTCCACACAAGGCATGTTGTGTTGGTGGCCGCTGAGGTCTTCTTTCTTCTTGGCAGAAGGCTTAGGTGCAGACGGTCTGTCCCACAGCTTTGTAGGGGTTCTCCTCCGGGTTACCTGCCTGATGAGTAAGCTCCGTGCTGAGGACTGACAGGCTGAGAAGGAAGTGAGGTCCTGGGTTTTCACAGACAGATGTGTCCTCCCAGCCTCACGGCTGCTGCAATCACAAGCCGGCTGCATGAACCCACTCCCTGCTCTCAAGAGCTTTAGAGAAAAAAGGAACTGGTGAGTGCACTCCACAGCCGTCCTAATTAGCAGCATTTTACACTGCAAGATTCATTTTCGATATATTGTCAAAATTAATACAACTAAACCAAATATTTGAAAGAGGAAAATAATAACCCATAATTCCACTAACTTTTATCCAAAGTTCAGACACTCACACCCATACCTACACACACTCTCACACTCAGAGAGAGTGTGAAAAAATATTCCAACCTCTTAAAGGAAATTTTTTTTTACACAATCCATGCACTTTTGAACTGTGCTTCATCCCTCTCTTCCGCAGTCTCACTGCACAGATGGGCAGTCTACCTTTCCAGCCTGTCCCCTGGACAAAACGTGCCTCCTCCCCCAGCCCCTCTCCCTGCCTCACTCCTCATTCTTACAATCTTCCCACGATCGAGTCCAGATCTGTGCAGACCCGCCGTCCCCTCCCTGAGCGCTCGCACCCGCCCACTCAGGCTGTCCCCGTCCCTGCCAGCACTCTGTCCTCCCTAGAGCCCTCTGATTCAAAGAGCCCACGTTTCGTCCCTGGGAATCAACAGGGTCATGCCCAGCCTCACACCCATGGGAGGAGAATGCAGCCAAGCACCCGGGTCTCCGCGCCGGCCACGCGCTCTGCTGCCCCTCCCAGACCGCTCTCCACCCACGCTGGTTCAGCCTCCTGTGAGCCCGGCCCTAAGTGGGATCCCGCCCCATCCCGGGACTATCCAGAGCATCCCTAGGTTCCAGCCACTGGGGACGTAATGCCGGCTGGGAGGCGCTGCACGCTCCACACAAACACACACACACACGCACGCACTCTTACACACTCATTCACTCACGTCCACACTCACACACTCATTCACTTTCTCACACACATTCCCACACTTTCTCACACTCACACTCTCATTTAGGTCCCACAGTCACTCACACCCACACACACTCACGCACTCAGTCACTCTCACACATTCACACACACTCATTCACTCACACCCACACTCACTCACACACATCCACACTCACCATTCACTCACACACACATTCACAGAATTTGTCACACACACTCATTTAGTCACTCACACCTACACCCCCCCACACACACACTCATTCACTCTCACACACTCACATAGACCCATACTCTTACACTCACATACACTCATACACACTCATTCACTCACACCTTCACACACACACTCACACCCATACCTCCACACACTCTCATACTCAGCTCACTCTCACACACTCATTCACTCGCACTCACACACACTCCCTGCACGTCCTGTGGGCTCCACTCAGCCCCAGAAGCAGCAGCTCCCTGACCCACACAGCCTGTGCCCTGTGGGCAGGGGGAGCCCCAAAGAGGGTCCTACCATAGTCCCCCAAGGAAACCATCTGCAGCCCCTGTGTGCAAGTCCTCATTCGGTGTCCTAGTGGGGAAAGGTGGTGCCCCTAAATTTTTCCTGGAGACACACGAAGATCTTAGGAGCCAGGCCTAGAAGTACCACAGGCCACTTTTGTTCACCTCCCTTTATCGGTTTCGCAGTGACATGAGTACAGCAAATCAACCGCAAGGCAGGCTCTAAACACGGTGCAGCCCTGTGCCCAGAATGAGCAGAGGTGCTCGGTCTGGGGAGCCACGGTGTCCGATGTGGCCACAAGCCCGGCTCTCTCAAGACCAGGTGTTGTGCACACTGCTCCAAGAGGATGAAGGCTCATGATCAGAAATGTCACTAGCGGTTATGCCGAGGGCTGAGAGAGTCTGCAGAGCGTCTCTCCTGTGAGCAAAACGGATACATTAGTGCGGAATTAATAAGTTAATGTTCAGGCTAATGAAGCAACAGGGGAAGAGTTCAGTCTAAGAAAGATTAAGTAAAATGAAGGAAGGACTACCATTGTAGTTAGGCGAACAGGAGGAAGAGGGTCACAGGGGGGAGCTGTAATTACCTACTCTGGAATTTGAGCACAGAAGCCGAGCTGAAGACTCCAGTAGAACTCACCCTGCAAAATGGTGTGCGTGTGAGAGTCAGAGAGAATAGCAACAATTAGAACTCAAATCAAATTAAGTATACACACCTTCCTCTCTCTGCATGTGTTTATGTGTGTGTGTGTACATACACACATCTATATCTCACAAAAACCTAGTCAAGGGCAGCTGGTTTGGTACCATATTTTCTCTGCTCTCAGTGTTTCTTTTTTTGTTGATTATTTTGAGGGGAAACTGTGTCTCTTGATGACAACAAATATGCATATCGCTATATACTTCAAATAGCTCCTGAAGCAACTGTGGTTTCTCATTTAAACATTGTCCATGCTTATCTCTATCCCACCAGTGAAGCACCCTGAGATCACAGAACAGGATAACAGAGTCAATTTTTTGACAATATTGTGGATGCCACAGTTGTGAGCTTTGTGTCTCAGTCTGGGTGTGAGCAGACAGTCCCATGAAGGGGAGGTCACTCCTGATGGTGAGTGAAGAACCTAGATACTCCTGCTTTGGGGTTAAGTTATAACATGTCAAATTCTCAGCTAGGTCTCAATTAAAACATTCAAATTAACATAAAATAAAAAAGCACATAATTTAGTGGCATATTTAAGTTAAAAAAATCAATGTTAAATTTGTGCCATATGTTGACGACTGCCAAACAGGCTAGGCGCCGTGGCTCACGCCTGTAGGCCGAGGCAGGAGGATGGCCTGAGCTCACAGGTTCAAGACCAGCCTGAGCAAGAGTGAGACACCATCTCTAAAACTATCCAGGCATTGTGGTAGGTGCCTATAGTCCCAGCTACTCAGGAGGCTGAGGCAAGAGAATCACTTGAGCCCAAGAGTTTGAGTTTGCTGTGAGTTGTGACACCACAGCACTCTACCAAAAGTGACAAAGTAAGGATCTTCATAACTTACACCTTTACTTGAAATAGTGTTGAAGTTTACTTTCTATTTACTTCCTTGAAATTCTAAATTTTTATTAATAAATTTCTGTTTTCTTTTTTTTAATTAGATCATAACTGTGTACATTACTGAATTTATAGGGTACAATGTGTTGATTTTATATACACTTTGGAATGTTTATATCAAACTACTTAACAAAACCTATTTTTTCTTAAATATTATCTTAGTTCTGAGACTTTCACCATAAACTTTTTTTGAAAAGAGGACTTGAAGAGATAATTAAGTTTTTTTCATAAAAAAACATAAAGTTGATATTTATCCTCTTACATTTATGCAACATACAGCCCAAGTTTATTGTTCAGCTGCTCATATTTTATTTATTTTTATTTTTTCCATCACTTGATCTTTTTTTTATTAAATCATAACTGTGTACATTGATGCATTTACGGGGTTCAGTGTGCTGATTTGATATACATTGTGAAATGCTTACATCCAACTGATTAACACATCCATCGCCTTGCTTACTTATTTGTTGTAGTTAGACAGTTGCACTCTTTTGTTAATAGTTTTGAAATGTATGCATTATGCACATTAGGTAAGGTTACCCTCCAAAGGCCCTCCCTCCTCCAGACCTCCTTCCTCCCTCTCTCTGCTTCCCTCCCACTTTCTGGACATTGGTATGTTTTATCATTTGTATGAATGTGTAGGTGATTATATATTGATTTCATAGTAGTATTGAGTACCTCGAATACTTTTTTTTTCCATTCTTGAGACACTTTACTGAGTAGAATATGTTACAGCTCCATCCAGGTAAACCTAAAAGATATGAGGTCTCCGTCTTTTTTATAGCATAGTATTCCACAGTGTACATATACCACAATTTGTTAATTCATTCCTATGTCGATGGGCACTTGGGCTGTTTCCATGACTTGGCAATTATGAATTGGGCTGCAATAAACATTCTGGTTTAGATGTCTTTTTTTGTAAAATGATTTTTCTTTTTTCTTTTTTTTGGCCAGGGCTGGGTTGGAAACCACCACCTCTGGTATATGGGGCCAGCACCCTACTCCTTGAGGAACAGGCACCACCCTGTAAAGTGATTTGACCATCTGGGTATATACCTAGTAGATGAATTGCAGAAATGAAAGGTAAGTCTGTATTTAGTTCCTTGAGTATTCTCTAAACTTCTTTTCAAAAAGTCTGTATTAGCTTCATTCCCACCAGCAGCGTTCCCTTCTGTCTGAATCCACTCCAACATCTGTACTTTTAGGATTTTGTGGGGTAATCTTCCTGGAGATAGATGATATCTCAAAGTGGTTTCGGTTTGCATATCTCTAATGATTAAGGATGATGAGCATTTTTTCATGTATTTGTAGGCCTTGCGCCTGTCTTCTTCAGAGAATTTTCTGTTCAAGTCTCTTGCCCACATAGAAATGGGGTTATTTGTTCTTTTCTTAGTGATTAATTTGAGTTCTCTGTGGATTCTAGTTATCAGACCTTTGTCAGGAGCATAATCTGCAAAAATCTTCTCCACTTCTGAAGGCTGTCTGTTTGCTTTACTTACTGTGCTCTTGGCTGTGCAAAAGCTTTTTACTTTGATCAGATCCTAGTAATGTATTTTTGGTGTTGCTTCAGTTGCCTGGGGGTTCCTCCTCATAAATAAACTCCCAGGCCAATTTCTTCAAGTGTTTTTACTTGCATTCTCTTCTAGCATTTTTATAGTTTCATGTCTTAAGTTTAAATCTTTATCTAGTGAGAATCAATTTTTGTTAATAGTGAAAGGTAGGGGTCTAGTTTCAGTCTTCTACAGGTCACCAGCCAGTTCACCAGCACCATTCGTTAAATAGGGAGTCTTTCCCCACTGAATGTTTTTGATAGGCTTGTCAAAGATCAAATGACTCTGTTCCATCAATCTACCTCTCTGTTTTTATGGCAGTACCATGCTGTTTTGATTGCTATAGATTTATAGTATGTGTGTACTTTCATTTACAGATGTCCCAAGGAAAGGTTTCTTCTACATTAGACTCTTCCAAAGACTACAATAGAAAAATTAAATAAAAAGTTTGTCTATAAATAAAATATAGTAAAATAAAAATATGCTATTAAGGAGAATTGGCATGTTTGTGAACATCCATTCAAATTAAGGGTAAATAAAGGTACAAAAACTCTTTAAGAAAAAGTGCTTTTGAAAAGTATCTGTCCTAAGAATTATTTTTGTCTCTTTGAACAAGCCTGCATTTAATTCAGACGTGTTCTAATATGTAAGCAAGGACAGATACTGATTTGAATTGATATATTCCGGAGAGTTATTTGCAAGTGGGTTGTTAACAAAAATACGTTTCCATAAAAGTATCAAACAGAATTTTTCTGCATGTAATTTTTTCTGTGTGATCAAATGCTCCAAAAGTGAACTGAGATGAGCTTCTTCCCTTCAGCACCAGCGTGATACAAAACAACACCTCAGGAATCTTCTCCTTTAAACACGGGTTCTCAGTTCGAGTGGTCGACAGGTGGTTGCACAATTGATGGCAGCTGCATGTCCAAGACTAACTGATATGGGCAACTTCCTGAGAGTACTTGGATTTCTTCTACTTGATTTCAGTGTCCACAATTTTTCTTGACCTGCATAAAATCTTGGAATAAAAATTATAAAGGGATGAATAAAATTGTATTATAAAATGTGAAAAATAAACTATTCTGTTATTCTAAATTCATGTTCAGTACATTAAGAATTAAAATCCTGTACTGGCATGTGGAATTCTGAGGTTTCCCAGGAGGAATGTCTTGGAATCCATGGAAGAGCACATTCAATCCCTTAGTGGCTACACTCAAGGTCAGCAGGTTTTAGGGGTTTTGAAAAATTGATTTTGTTTCGTTACAGATCAGCTCCAATGATGTTTGTTTTAACTTTCTATTTCTAAAGTTTAGTGTTTTAACAAAACAACACCTTCAGCATCTCCAAGTTATCAGTTATAAGCCAGAGATATGTATAAAGATATTATATACAATAAAAAAGGAACTCTAGTCCCCTTATGCATTTCAGGACTAAACAATCTCCACTATTTAAGAACTGCAGTCTAAACAACCATGGATGTGGTCCTTCCTCTCTGCTATGTCTCACGTCTTGGAAACTTTCTCATTCAATGTTACAAAGTGGCCTGACTCCAAAGGTACAGCCCACTGGAAAAGCTATTTTAGTATAAAACTAGATACAAATACGGTTGTTTTGTTTGGTACGTCAAAATATTTCTGGAGAGGATTTGTGAAACATTATATTTCCTATCACATTTGAATTCACTACATCCACATGGCAACTTCCCCACTGACGCTTCTTCCACCGCTGGCAGCCAGCGACGTGGAGAGTTCTTCCCCTTTCCTTGTTAAAATGCCACTGCAGCGCCTGCTGTGGGCTGGATGGAATGTGCCAGAGGGTAAGGCAATCTCAGCAGGGGGTAGTTTAATCCTAATTAGAGTGGTGTGATGAGACGACTGTGGAACTGTTGTTGTCACAAGCAGGAAGTGAACTAGACAGGTGGTTTCAAAGGCCAGCCATAAAGAATGTGTGGCACATAATAAAGTCAGCAGGGACCAGCTGCCTGTGCTTGCCGAGGCTCTTTCTGGAGCTGACCTTTTCACGGAAAATGGGTCTTTTCTTACCCTGTGATAAATGTGAGCCTAAGTCATGGAATCATGACCTTTGAACATATGGGCTGACTTTCAACAGACTGTCCCTTAATTCCCAGAGAGGAAGCACACTCTGGTGACAGCAAACTGCGGTCGTTATTTTCACGTGGAGACTGTGGGAAGCAGTCTTTTTGCTGTAGCTTCATTTAGGTGCAGGTTGTCATGAATCAATTTCCAATCTGACGCACTGCAGTTCTACAATTGACATTTCCTTCAGCACTAATTAAATATGTCCAAAAAGTGCAAAGACTAAGGATAAACAACCCCTGATTTTATTTCTATGTTTGAAATGGAAATATTTTTTACCTAGTGATTTCAAATACATCTTACAGCATTTGGTCTCAGTGTCCCATCTAATATCTTACGAAATAGATAAGATTGTGACCTGATACATCAATTTCAAACATATGGCTCCATATTAGGATTACGTTTTCAGATGTATTGAAAAGAGTCATTTAGTAAGAATCAGCATACTTATAGCAACTTCCCATGCTTAAGTGCATTCTAAAATATGCTTTGCCTGGCTGTCATTTCCAGCCGTGCTCATGATCTCCCAGTTAGCTCTCCATCTTCCTAGGTTGAGGCTAACCCTCCCTCTGGCAGTGATTTGTTCTTCCTGGAGCTCACAGTGGAAAACTTCATGTCTTGACAGAATCTTTCATGCTTATTCTTCCTCTCCCTCTGCTTTGCTTCCTACCATGCTGGTGACACCCTGCTGTGGCCAGTTCATTTCTCAGTAATGGCCTCTCCCGCTGGTCAGCTCTGGCCTTCTGAGCATGCAGCTCCCACATGTCTGGACAAACACACAGCCAGCACCTGAGAGTGCTTGTCCCAGGGGGAGCGAGCGAGGTGCAGGTGAGTGATGGGGACACCACCGTGGCATGTTTGGTTGACATGACACCATATTTTGCCAATAGACAACGTGAAGCTATAACTGGATCCCGGCACAAGGGCTCAGTTGTTCCATGATGGTGAATCCCAAAGAGAACTTTTTCGGACTTTTTATCAGACGAATCCCCTGTGTCAGCAGTGTGTCACACTGCCTCTCAGTCCTCCGTGCTTGGTCCGAGGTCACTATTGTTCCTATGTGATAAGAACAGGTTGTGGGAAGGAAGTTTTCAGTTTAGATTGACCAGATTGCCTCACCTAGCACATTCTATTCCTGACAGGCATCAGAATCTGCTGGCAGGGTCTGAGACCAATGTCACCCATGAAGGGTAAACCTCGAACTATAAAAAGAAGTTAATAATAGGGCAGTGCCTGTGGCTCAAAGGAGTAGGGCACTGGCCCCATATACCAAAGGTGGTGGGTTCAAACCTGACCCCGGACAAAAAACTGCAAAAAAAAAAAAAAAAGTTAATAATACAACTGTGATCTCACTGAACCTGAAAAGACAGAAATAAGGGAAGACTTTTCAAAATTTGAGGATTGTGATTATATCCTGTTTATAATGAAGAATTATAAGAGAATTTTAAGTGTATGGCAAATCTCAGTTCAACAAACTCTCTGGATTCAGCTTCTTAAAACCATAGGCAAAAAAAAAAATATAGGCCATGGGCGGTGCCTGTGGCTCAAGGAATAGGGCATTGGCCCCATAAACTGAGGGTGGTGGGTTCAAACCTGGCCCCAGCTAAAAACCGCAAAAAAAAAAAAAAAGGAAAAAAAAAAAAGGCTGTAATCCCGTGTCCTTATTTAGATGTGTCTTACATACAATGGCTCAGCATTTCTCTAAAAAATTATAGACCTTTTCTGAGCTCCACTGTTTTTAAAACTCTCAAGTTCTTAATTACTTAACCTGGGGCCCATCACTTTTTTGAAGGGGGCATGTCCTAAAAACCTTCATCTCCTTTCTCTGACATGAAATTATAATGTGATCCTCGCTGGGGATTTAGGGTTAACCTTTTCTTCAGTGAGACCAAGAACAGAGGTGGAGAGTGCTAGAAACAAACCAAGTAAAATGTCAATTAACTTTATAAAGTAGGAGCATGATGACAAAACTTGTTCTGTAGTCCTCAGAAATGAAAAGGTTAAAAACACAATCTTTCCTTAATTATGCTATCAATTCAGTCTTGGTGCATTTCCACTTCCAGTCACCTGCACAGCTCATTAAGCATCTCCCCAAAACATCAAAATGCTTATCCCCAGGAGTCAACATGTAGCTTTAGATGACCAGCAATAATCAGAGTATTTCTTTGAACTCTCACAGCTCACATGAGTATTTTAAACAGCCAGGGATGCTTTAATATCTATTTCAAAATATATCCATCATTTTTTTCTCTGTAAATTTAAGATGCAATTAGCATTCCGCAAACAAATTCCATGTGTATCTTAGGGCCTCACATTTTCCCATTACCCCCGATGTCAGGCGCTATCCCCCTTCTCTGTCAGATGATCCTCCACTGAGGTATAACACCCCGATCTGGTGATCAGAGCTTCCCAGACCAAGATTTGGAGTTAGAGTCCAGGGATCTGCACCGAAACCCACATTGCTATGGCCTTGACATTCAGCTACACCTGCAGGTGGTGGGACTCCCAGGGCTGCCTCCTCTCAGATCTGCTTTCCCTGTGCATCATTCCTATGGCCAGCAATGTGTTTCTAGGTGGTTGGGACACGCATGGCCAATAAGAAGCCCCCTCACCTGCATTTCAGACTAAAAACCTATTGTATCTCTCTTCTCAAGGAGGCTATGCTGTTGAGAAGGGGTCCTTGGTCCAGAGAACTTCCAACTTTTAGATGCCCTTCAAGGGGGGTAGAAAGAGAGAGAGGGAGAAAGAGAGAGAGGGAATTCCTTTGGAGATGGAGAGAGTGAGCATGGGAGCAAGAGGACATGATGAACGGGACAGGGGCAGGTGGAGAAAGACGACTTTCTTCCTGAGGCCCACTCCCGTGCCCTTACCACAAAGAGCCATTGAAGCCGCTCTCCCCTGAAGCTACTTCAACTGTATTATTCATTTGCTACACAACAGTCTTGGTTCCACGGCTTCCACCTGCTCTTCCCTTGCTTTACAGTGTGGCTAACAATGAAATTAGCTGGCTTGCAGTTTTGCATGAACCCCAAGGAGATAAAGTGAAAGAAGTTACTACACATACACACACAGGAATGTGAAAAGGTGAACGTTTCTGTCTGAAAACATTTCTTCATTGCCAGAAATAATTTGGGAATTGTGTATTTCCACTGTATTTTTTATTTTTTTGAAACGGAGTCTCAAGCTGTTAAAAATGAGAAGAAGGCGATAGTGGAGATGGTGTTCATTGATCACCAACACCAATGTCTTAACTTGAAGTGAAGGGCAGTGGCAAACTTCTAAACGTGGTTTAGTTTGACAGAGAAACTGAAATAAAATTAAATACCCTTAAATTATATAGAAATAAATAGACACACATATTGTGTTATCTCATTTTTGGGAAAATACTGTGGTAGAAAATACATCCATTAGACTTAGACTATTTTATTCAAAAAATAAGTAAAAGATGAAAACATTCATCACATTTGAAAGACATGTAGAACATACCCCAAGTCGATTTTTAACTTAATTCACTTTTTCACTGGATTTGACACATAACTAAAGTTTTTAATTGTTTTTATAAAGAAAGATTTTAATGTAGCACAAAATTCATTGAAATATGCTGTCTATATAAAGTACCATGAGAGATTTTTCTGCGGGATATAATAATAAATACTTTATAACCCCTTTCCCGAGAATTTGGAATCTGGTGGGAGAGACGGACACTTTCACCATCAGCGGCTCTGCAATTCAAGTTACTGCAATTACTATAGAAAATTATCAACAAACGGCAGTTAAGGGGCAGAAATAAAAGCGCTCACAATTCTGCCCAAGACTGAGGACTCAGGGAAGGCTTAACTGAGGAATTAAGTTTGAGGATACTAATTTATTTATTTACACCCATGTATTTGAAGTACATTTTAGGATGTATGTTAGGATGTATTACAGCTTTACTAATAAGAATGATCAAAGTCCAGGGGAACTGCCTTGTGCACAAAAGAAACTTAAGATATTACAGACTGCCTCATGGGGAGTGGTATTGTAATGTTTTTAATTATAAAATGGTACAGCTGATATGGCTGATGATGTCCAATGAGTCAATGAATCATGTAAAACTGAATGAAATACCTAAAATCATTCATAGTGACATCATTAAGAGGCATGTTGCGCCATGTTCTATCTTATTTTAAATACTATTTCACACAAATTTTGATAGTGTATGTTTATACTTACAATGGCATTTTAATTAATATAAAAATACTCTAGGAAATCAATGCATTTTTAATGTTTACACAGTATTCTTTGATACAAATGCATCATGAGTGCAGATCCATCTTTAAATTATTGTTATATACTTTTAAGTTTTCCCCAGTAATTGTTAAATGTATATTCCTATCAGCATTATGTGAAAGTACTTTTCCAGTAATCTTTGCAATATGAATCATAAATGTTCTGTTTTATGCTTTCACTGTGTTCCTTTCTGAATGATAATAATAAATAATAAATGTGGTGATAAATCTGTCTCTTGTATGTTTTTAGTTTATATGATTTTAGAACACTTCCTGGTGATTATCTCTAAAATGGCAAAGTAAGGTCACACATGGACAGGTCATAAAAAGTTTGATCAGGAAAATATTCTTTCTCCAAATCATTCTACATTTAAGAGTAAGTACAGACACCTCCTCCTCCTTAAATTACTTCCTTTGTGCAGACTAAGGCCTGACAATTGCATAATCCCTCTGTAAAGCCTGAGCGTAATTTTCAGAAGGAGCCCATTGAGACATAACACATCACTCAATGTTTTCATTATTCAAACAGTTTGCATTTGCGGGTATGAAATGTGTAAGTTCTTATGTATAAATCATTAGGTGGCTAAAGGGGCGGGGCTTAGAATCTGTCACATATTTGGAGGGCACATTTTATAGTGAAAAGACCAAATACTTTCTTCTGCTAGACTTAGACAGAAACATAATAAAATTGGACATTGGAGAAACCACAGAATCCCTCTGAAACGAAGGGAGTATTATCAGTTAAAAAAGTTACAAAAAGGGTGGTGCTTGTGGCTCAAAGGAGTAGGGCACTAGCCCCATATGCTGGAGGTGGCAGGTTCAAACCCATCCCCGGCCAAAAACTGCCAAAAAAAAAAAGCTACAAAAAGCACCTTCTTATGTTCCGGAGTGAATCAGTAAAGCGTCTTGTAACACATGCCACACACCGTAGGATTAGTTCTCCCACGAACTTTCACTAAGTAAATAGTTTCAGCACTGAATATGCTATTTTTATGTTATCATTTGATTTCTTTTTTAATTTGTCAGAGGAATTTTTTTTGCTTTCTTTTGATGGTACAACACGTTGTCTCTTTTCTCCTCTTTTTAAATGGTATTTTATTAAGTTCATTATCTCCCTTCGGTTATAAATATATATCATTCTATTTTCATCACAGATATTGTATTTTATATTTCTAAAATTTGTATTTGGCACATTTACAGTTTATTTCTAGGTAAGATTCTTCATGTACTTACTTGTAACGTTCATTTCACGTAAGTTCTTGAATCGTTTTTATAGTTCCTACTTTAAATTTCATATTTGATATTTTGTAACATTTGCATCATTTGAGGGTCTGTTTTTATTGACAATTTTTTGTTTTCACCTTGGCTTGCGTTCTCCTCTGTTTTCACATGTCTGTTTAATTTGTTATTACATTAAGAACATGGCCAAAGATGTATCATCATCCTCCTATGAAGACTTCAGCTTCATTCTGATTGGCAAGTAAATCTCTACCTGATTGCCCTGCCCTTGTGAAAGACTGACTTTATACGTGTGAGGGCTGATGCTGGGAAGGCCTCAGGTGTGTTCCCGGCTCCTCTACACTGGTGCATGCCACGCCCAATTCTGTCTCCAGTGCAGGTGGCTGCAGCCTGTGCCCGGTGCTGGGTCGCAGCTCCTTGGTCTGCCCTCTGGGTTGCTATAGCCCCAACCACACAAATGCAGTGAGAAGCCAGCAGAGGGTTTCATACACAGAATTTGGTTCTTCTCCCTCCTCCCCTCAATTCCCAACCACCCCAAGCTCTGATCTCTAACATATTGAGCCCATCCGACTGCAGCTTCCCATTTGAGATCCAGACGCTCACCTGGCCTTGCCCGGGAACTTCACCACACACCCATGACAGTCACATAAGCCCAGGTCTCCCTCAGTCTGGATGGGACAGCGTCATTCTCTCCAAAGCCACATACCCAGTTTCTCCCAGTCTCTTTGAATAATATATTTTCAAGCATGGCTTGTGTCCTGTGTCCTAGGATTCTTAATGTCCTATCACTAGTCTCCTTTCCCTGGGGTGCTCCAGGGGACGCTAAGGGCCTGGTGAGGCGGCGGTGGCAGTGCTGTCCGGGTACTTGCTGAGCCGTTTGTGGAGGTGACCGTCGCACCACTGACTTGAGGCACCAGCATTAAGGGATTACTTCTTGTAATTGTGCCTGACACACTACCTGAAAATTGAGCAGACACTGTTGGTTAAACATGAATTTCCTAGGGTAACTTACAATTGTGAAGCAGATACACAAACAGTATCCCAAAGATATTTCCCTGAAAAGTGATACATGTATGTAAATTGAGCCATTAGCCTTCCAGCATCAACCACCATGGAATATTCAATGAGAATTAAAACTGCCGTCCTGAAAACACGCACTGGAGTGTGTTTATCTCATGTCTAACACACAGGTACCCTCAGAAGCGTACTTCCATGATGCCACAGGAAAAGAGTGACTAGGTCTGTGAATTTCTGTATTAAAAAAAACACAAAACTTTGACCATTATGATTTCTATCAATGCTGCTATTTTGGTTTTTGCTGATGACCAGAGTAGTGGCCAGCACCACAGGGAGAATGACAGCCCAGCTGTGTCCCGTCCACCCCCACCCAGCCTGAGTGTGGCCTCAGCCTGGCACAGAGGCCGTGGTTCGGGACCGTTGAGTTTCAAGGGGCACTTCTTTAAGAGCGTCGTACAGGTTTGCCTGGTAGAAATGATCGGCTCTGTACATTGTTTAATGATCACATTTTGCTTTTCAGGTTGGCCTCATCAGATCTCAGCTCTGGTGGAAGTGTTAGTTTCGTTAACATGCTGTGAACGAGGCAGAAAGCCACTTCTGGGAAGAAGCGAGTTCCGTGTAAATAAAGACCTTTTACCTTGTAACAGGGGAGACATGGTTTCAACTTCACTTCTTTTCATGTTGGGTGTAAAGTCTATGATAATTTTACTCATTCTCTTCGTCTGTCTATTTCTTTGTCTCTCCAGAGAATGTTTTGAAGTAACATTTGTGGGAAATATTAATACCTTTAATCAAAGTATCCTTGGCAGATTGTGAAACCGCTCAAAACTAACTCTCAGCACAGAACTCCATGGTCGGGAGCAAAATGGAAACCCGCCCGCTTGGTTAATGGAGAAGGAGTTTATAGACGGGAATGCGACAGCTTGACTTTTCTTCACTCCTATCACAGGACAATGCACTTAAGGATTTGTAACTACGTTATCTAAGTAAAAATGGAAAAGGATTAAAATAAAAACCTTCACATGGTAACGGTTCTCTTTAATATATGAAGGAAACCTCTCTACTAAAAGTCATTTTGCTTGATGGGCAAAATGAAGTTAGCCCGCGTGAAGAGTGAGCTTCACTAACAAGAATCTCTTTTGAATAAAATGGCAATTTGATAGTTGCGTTTCTCAGATCATTGTGTTAAGTGTCGAGCACTGAACAGAGGGACACCTGAAAATGGATAAAAATTTGGGAGCAAACGTGGACACCATTGCAGAGCTTTATAAAATTATCAGGATCAACCAATGCAAAGTTGCAAGGTCTTACGGTTTTCACTTGGGATAAACAAGAAATACTGGAGTTTAAATTAAATTCTGTGCTGGGACTGATGTATTTCTTTCAACATCTTTGTTTTTTAGGATCCTCATAAATACATTGCAGTTGTTGCAGAAAGAGCCTGCACAACAAATTAGGAGCAGTCCTGTTACACCCCTCCACTCTGATACCCAGCATTAAACATAGTAATGAAGTAAAAATTTAAAAAAAAAAGGGGATGAAGGGAGTGAGAAGGTCGCTATGCACACCTGGAAAGGCAGCCTGCCACGCTCCTCCCACATGCACAGCTGGGGACCTTGTCCCAAGTCTTGCACTTGAAAATGAAGGGTCTGCTAATATTCACCCAAGATTCAAGGACAATGAACAATAATAAAAAGGATAATAGATAAAAAGAGAAAATGGTAACTCAGAAAATATAGAGGTAAAATTGACATTATAGACTCTCAGAGGGAAAAGAAAGCCAGGAAAGGAGTGATGAAAAACTGAGAAAAAGCCGCATGCTAGAAAGGAAAGGTGGCTTTGGCTTAGCTGCAGAACACAGTCAGAACTGACATCAGAACTATAGATATTCATATTACACAGTACAAACATTTAGTGAAAGTACTGTGTATACCATTTGGAAAGCACACCATGTGCTCACTGAGCCTATAGCATCAGCAGTGAAGTGCTGTGGAAAAATGATATGTGTTTTCTTGGTAATTATTATCCACGCTTAGCATAATATTATTTAAAAATGATTTCACACACACAAAATTAAGCAAAACTGAAAAGGAAGGGAAAATCCAAAAATTTGAGACCTCACCTGTTTGTGTTTCTATTTGTTGGTTTCAAAGGGTTGAAAGTATTACTGAGAAAGCGTTGAACACAGCACAAAATGGCCGTCACAATTCCACCCAGTGGAGACCACAGTCGGCCAAGGCTTTCTGAGACTCAGCCTGACACTTTCAACTGTCTGACATTCAGCTGAGGGAAAGAAACTCAGAGAAAAAGGTAAAAGTTACAAATACTAAGATGAGATCTCTTTTGTTATATCCAGACAAAATAGGGCTGAAGCCTCGAAGGAGGGAGTATTATGCTTACCTGTCCAAGGTAATTATCTCCAATGACATTCTACATGTTCCCCCTTCATCTGTCTCCTCCCCTTTTTGGGGGGTATTTATAAACTTTTTTCTTTCCTTTTTTTTTAACCTATACATGTGTTTATTAGGTTTCCACTTTTTGCCTTCAGAGAATTAAAAAGGCTTAAAATTCAATAACAATAACAATGTTTAAGATAAGGACTAGAAACAAAAACCTCATAAAGAATGAACAAAGATAATACATTCAGAAAAGAAATCAGATGATTGCTGCATCAAAATATTAAGCAATAATAATAATAATAATGCAAAGAAAGTAACATTCACATTTTCAGATAAAAGTATGTCTATTACAGAATGCTTTGACTCTGAGGGAGTCATCAGTTAACTTCTCACTATTTCTTTTCCAAAGTCTCAAAAAATAGACAACTAATTTTTATAAATAAAATTAAAAAGTAATTTCAAAAAACAGATCATGCCAAATCTTATAGACATTAGAAAAAGAAGAAATAATTCAAAATCATTCTACTTAATCTAGATACACCTGATATCAAAATTGGAGAAAATATATTATTATAAAGGGGAAATTACAAACATATTTCACTTATAAATGAGGATGTAATATCCTAAACAACATACTAACAAGTTGAATTAAAAATTAATGTTAAGTAATGTACTTTGGTCAAAATTAAATCCAATTTATGTGAAAATTAGACACTATTTTCTTTTCTTTCTTTTCCTTTCCCTCACTCCCTCCCTCCTTCTCTGTCTGATGTCCAGTTCCCCCATATTCCACAGTGTCATTAATTGTCCTCATATCAATACATAGGATTCATGTTTCTCCATTCCTGTGATGCTTTACTAAGAATAATGTGTTTCACCTCCATCCAGGTTAGTACAAATGCTGCAAAATCTCCATTTTTGATGGCTGAATAATATTCCATAGTATACATATGCCACAGCTTACCAATCCATTCCTGGGTTGAAGGACTTTTAGGCTATTTCCACATTTTAGCAATTATTAACTAGGCTGCAATAAACAGGCTAGTACATGTGTCTTTGTAATAAAAGTTTTTTTTTTTTTTTTCCTTCTGGATAGATGCCCAGTAATGGAATTGCAGGATCCAATGGAGGTCTAGGTTGAGTTCTTTGAGGTTTCTCCATACTTCCTCCCAAAATGGTTGTATTATTTTGCAGTCTCACCAGCAATATAAAAGTATTCTTTTCTCTCCACATCCATGCCAGCATCTGTAGTTTTGAGATTTTATGATGTGGGCCAGTCTCACTAGGCCATTCTCACTGGGGTGAGATGATATCTCAGGGTGGTATTAATTTCCATTCCTCTAATAATTAGGGATGATGAACATTTTTTCCTGTGTTTGCTAGTCATTTGTCTGTTGTCTTTAGAGAAGATTCTATTCATCTCTCTTCCCCATTGACGTATGGGATTCTTGGTTTTCTTGTTGTGGATTAATTGATGTTCTGTATAGATCCTGGTTATTAATCTTTTGTCTGATTCAAAATATGCAAATATACTTTCCCATTGGGTAGGTTGTCTATTTGCTTTGGTTGTTGTCTCCTTGGCTGTACAAAAGCTTTTCAGTTTAATTGAATTCCATTTGTTTACTATTGCTATTGTTGTTATTGCCATGGCAGTCTTCCTCATAAAATCTTTCCCAGGATGAGAACTTTCGTGTTTTTCCTATTCTTTCTTTGTGGATTTTTATCATTTCATGCCTTAAATTTAAGTCCTTTATCCATCTGGAATCAATTTTTGGTAGTGGAGAAAGGTGCAGGTCCAGTTTCAGTTTTTTACATGTGGATATTCAATTCTCCCAGCATCATTTATTGAATAGGAAGTCTTTCCCCCAGTGGACACTCTTGTTTGGTTTATCGAAGATTAGGTGGCTGTAAGTTGTTGGTTTCATTTCCTGATTTTCTATTTGATTCCAAATGTCTATGTCTCCATTTTTGTGCCAACACCATACTGTCTTGACCACTATGGCCTTGTAATACAGCCTAAAATTTGGTATGGTGTTACCCCTGGCTTTGTTTTTATCACTAACAACTGCCTTAGCTATACAGATTTTTTCTGGTTCCATACAAAATGCAGAATCATTTTTGCAAGTCTTAAAATTATGATGTTGGTATTTTAATAGGGATGGCATTGAATCAGTAAATTGCTCTGGGAAATATAGACATTTTAAGAATGTTGATTCTTCCCAGCCATGAACATGGTATTTTCTTCCATTTGTTAATGTCCTCTACAATTTCCTTTCTTAGGATTTCATAATTTTCTTTATAGAGTTCCTTCACCTCCTTTGTTAGGTATATTCCTAGCTATTTCATTTTCTTCGAAGCTATGGTGAATGGAATTGTTGTGCTCTTAATTAGCCTCTCATCTTGACTATTATTGGCGTATACAAAGGTTACTGACTTGTAGACATTGATTTTATATCCTGAGACATTACTGTAATATTTGATGACTTCCAAGCATCTTGTGGATGAGTCTTTGGGGTTCTCTAAGTAAAAGATCATATCATCAGCAAAGAGGGAGAGTTTGACCTCCTCTGCTCCCATTTGGATACCCTTTATTTTCTTGTCTTGTCTAATTGTATTGGCTAGAACTTCTAGCACTACATTGAATAGTAATGGCGATTGAGGACAACCTTGTCTGGTTCCAGTTCTAAGAGGAAAAATTTTCAGTTTTACTCTATTCAATATAATATTAGCTGTGGGTTTGTCATAGATAGCTACAATCAGTTTCAGAAATGTGCCACCTATGCCTATACTCCTCAGTGTTCTAATTAGAAAAGGATGTTGGATTTTATCGAATGCTTTGTCTGCATCTATTGAGAGTATCATATAATCTTTGATTTTGCTTCTTTTGATACGGTGAATAACATTCATGGACTTGCATATATTAAACCAGGCTTGCATTCCTGGGATGAAACCTACTTGATCATGATGAATGACTTTTTTGATGACAAGCTATAATCTACTGGCTAGGATTTTGTTCAGAATTTTTGCATCTATATTCAGGAGTGAAATTGGTCTGAAATTCTCCTTTTCAGTTGGGTCTTTTCCTGGTTTTGGTATCAGGGTGATGTTTTCTTCATAGAACATGTTGGGGAAGATTCTTTACTCCTCAATTTTTTCGAATAATTTCTGCAGTATGGGAATAAGCCCTTCCTTGAAGGTTTGATAGAATTCTGATGTGAAGCCATCCAGACCAGGGCATTTTTTTTGTTGGAAGATTTTTTTATTGTTTCTTTGATCTCAGTGCTTGAAATTGGTCTGTTCAGGAGCTCTATTTCTTTCTGGCTAAGTCTAGGGAGAGGGTGTGATTCCAAATATTGATCCATTTCCTTCACATGCTCAAATTTCTGGGCATAGTTTCTGATAGTATTCAGAGATGATCTCTTGCATCTCTGTGGCATCAGTTGTTATTTCCCCTTTATCATTTCTTATTTAGGTTACTAGAGATATACTTTTCTACTTCTAGTTAGTCTGGCCAGTGGTTTGTCTATTTTATTAATTTTTTTTCAATAAACCAACTCCTTGTTTCATTAATTTTCTGAATGATTCTTTTGTTTTCAATTTCATTGATCTCTGATTTAATTTTGGATATTTCTTTTCTCCTGCTGGGTTTAGGCTTATATTGTTCTTCTTTTTCTAATTCCATCAGATGGCTTGTGAGTTTGTTGATGTGCTCTCTTTCTGTTTTTTGCTTGTAGGCTTCTAAAGTGATAAATTTTCCTCTCAGGACTACTTTTACCATATCCCACAGGTTTTGGTAGCTTGTGTCTTCATTGTTGTTATACTCAAGGCAGTTAATGGTTTTGTTTTTTATTTCTTCCTGTGCCCAACTGTCATTCAGTATAAGGTTGTTTAAATTCCATGCCTTTGTGTGAGGTTGAGCGTTTTTGTAGGAGTTGAGTTCCACTTTTAGTGCCTTGTGTTTTGAGAAGATGCAAGGTAGAATTTCATTTCTTTTGATTCTGTTGAGGTTTTTTTTGTGTCCTAGGATATAATAAATTTTGGAGAATATTCCATGGGATGATGAGAAGAATGTAGATTTTTTTATCTTTGGAAAGGAGTGTTCTATATATGTCTATCAAGCAGTTGTTCTAGGGTCTCATTTAAATCTCTAATATCTTTGATTAATTTCTGTTTAGAGGATCTGTCCAGCTCTAACAGAGGGGGTGTCAAAGTCCCCTGTCATTATGATGTTATAAGATATCATATTGCTCAACTAAGCAAGGTCTGTTTCAAGAATCTGGGAGCACTTATATTGGGTGCATTAATATTTAGAATTAAAATATCTTCTTGTTGTATTTTTTCTTTGACCAATGTGAAGTGACCATCATTGTCTTTTTTGACTTTAGTTACTTTAAATCCACATGTATCTGAAAATAAGATTGCAGCCCCTCTTTTCTTCTGAATTCCATTTACCTGAAAAATTGACTTCCAACCCTTCCAAACAACTCTGCGTTTTAATTTGTCTCTTTTCTTCTGGATTCCGTTTGACTGAAAAATTGACTTTCAACCCTTTCAACCAACTCTGAGTTTTAATTTGTCTTTTAACCTGAGGTGTTTTTCCTGCAGACAGCAAATAAATGGCTTGTGTTTTTTAATACAATCAGCCAATCTATGCCTCTTCAGTTCAGAATTCAAGCAATTGACATTTAATGAGATAATTGATAAGTGTGGTAGTGTTCTATTCATCTTATTTTGTGAAAGTTCATTGCTAAGTTTTGTCTTTTGCATCATTGTGGAAACTAGCTTCTGTCCTTTAATTTCTAGGTGTTTAGTTTGCTGAAGAGCCATTGTGATGGTCAGTGTGTAGGACAGGTTGAAATATTTCCTGCAAAACTGGTCTTGTGGCAAATTTCCTCAATGTTTGCATATCAATAAAAGATTTAATTTCTGGGCAGCTCCTGTGGCTCAGCGAGCAGGGCACCGGCCCGGTATACCAAAGGTGGCAGGTTCAAGCCCGGCCTCGGCCGAACTGCAAGAGCAGAAGGATAGCCGGGTGCTGTGGCGGGCGCCTGTAGTCCCAGCTACTGGGGAGGCTTAAGCAGGAGAATCGCTTAGGCCCAGGAGCTGGAGGTTGCTGTGAGTAGTGTGACGCCACGGCACTCTACCCAGGGCAATGAAGTGAGACTCTGTCTCTACAAAAAAAAAAAAAAAAAAAAAAAAAATTTTTTTTTTGTTTATAAATTTTAAATCGTTGAATTGCTGGAAAATAAAATTGGGGGGGGGTGGGG
>CAUYON010179124.1:0-10305 GCA_963573935.1 Arctocebus calabarensis
ATTAAAGGTAGAGTATTAATGTCTTTATATAGTGATCAAGGAAATGCCATGAAGGATATCTGTAACAGTACGATCAAAATATTTCTGAATGTATATGAATCGTGCCCTGTGATTGCACCAATGTACATAATTACGATTCAATAAAATTATTAAAAAAAAAAAAACTCATCTACATTAGTCAGGAAAGTTGTTTGTATTTAATGTCTCCAAGTCCCACCTTCCATTTATTCTTTAACTTACTCAAAGTGGCTGCTGTACCCAGCATTCATTGTAATAGCTAAATCTTTTACAAAAATTTCTCATTCCTATCCAGTTTAACCTTTCTACTATAAGACTTCTGATGAGTGTTTTCTTTAAATGATTCTGCATTTGATTTATTTTCCTGATCTATTAGACTTTGAGTTCTATTTGTATCCCTCTGACCATCCCTTTTCTCATTTGATATATATGAATTGGACAGGATATGAGATAGATTGTGTACAGCTGCTTATGGCTTTTGGTAATCAGAGATGTATCCTTGGCTTATAAGGATGAAGTATGTTATGCAGTTGTAGGGAGCAGAGCAATATTGATAAACAAAAACATGAAAATTAACAGGTTTTAGGGAATATGGCGCCTTTAGAAGTTTGTTAAATTGGAAGATGAAATGGTGTGTGTGAGGGTAAAACCAAAGAGGCATAGTGGATTAAGATTATTCAGAATCTCAAATGCCATCCTAAGTCTTGGACTTTGTCCAGAACACTTGGTAGTACCATTGGTAGAGTATTAAAGTGAGAAAAACAGCTTTTGATTTTAAAAATACCATACTGGGTTCAGCACCTGTGGCTCAACGGGCTAAAGCGCCAGCCACATACACCTGAGCTGACGGGTTTGAATCCAGCCCTGGCCCGCCAAACAACAATGATGGCTGCAACAAAAAAAATGGCTGGGCGTTGTGGTGGGTGCCTGTAGTCCCAGCTACTTGGGAGGCAGAGGCAGATGACTCGCTTCAGCCCAGGAATGGAGGTTGCTGTGAGCTGTGATGCCACAGCACTCTATCCAGGGTGACAGCTTGAAGCTCTGTCTCAAAAAAGAAAAGTAATAAAAAATAAAAATAAATAAATAAATGAAAATACCATACTGGTTATAATTTGGAGAATAAATTGAAATTGTGCAAGATTGAAAGTAGAGACAGTGTGGTGGGTTACTTTTAAAACCTAAAAAGTTAGCATTGAACTCCTAAACCAGAACTTCAGCAAGGAAGTCAGAAAAAAATTGAATAGATTGAGTAACTATTTGCCTTGCACAATTGACGAACTTGGTAATCAGTGATATATGGAGTATGACTGAGAGGGAGTGAGTGAGCTGCTGTGGAAGACTCTCACAGGTAATGCAGAAGTAAGAAAAAGCAGATAACTTTTTTTTAAAAAGATGGTGAATTTAGTTTTAATCATGATTATATGCTGTGTGAATGGTACACAGGTGATTAGGTGGCCATTCCTGGTAATGAAACTTTTTAGTGAGGGAGGATTTGGGGAAGAATAAGTAGTGTGTAAATGACAGCTAAAGCCGAGATTATAGAGTCAGGATTAGAGTGAGAAAGGAAGCTGGCTCTATCAGTCAAGGTAGATGTGGTTTTGCTACAGTAACAAATCACCCCTCAAAGCCCAGTGATTTACAATAACAAAGTTTCACTTCTTTGTTTTGCTAAATGTTTATTTGGGTAGGTTTTGACTCTAGCTCTTATCTCTGGGCACAGCCTTCCTGAACAACTTTTGTATAGAACATCATGTATCATTATGCAAAGGGAAAAAAGAATTGATGAAACATGTGAACCCTTACCTGGAAGTGACATGAAAATTCCCACTCACATTGTCATGATCAAAGCAAGTTACTAAGGTACAAACTGACTTACGAAGGGTAGAGAAATATAATTCCTTCCCAGGGAGGAGAAGCAGATATGCATATTTGGTAAACAGTAATGAAATCTGCCAGGATTACCAACTCAGCATTCTGGAGGACATAAACATTTAAATATTTTTGGAAAAAGGAGCATCTTTCAAAATGGCTAAAAAGATATGGCAAAAGAAAAAAAAAAAAAGAAAAAGAAAAGTAGAAAACCCGGATGAAACATTTCTCCTAAAATAAATAATGAAAACAGTTTTTTTAGTCTAAATTCACTAATGATTTTTGAAATTTATGTATCAGTCACATATTTGCTTTTACTAATCATTTATACCTAGAGGAATATGGAGTAAAATTTCTTAATGCTTTCTTGCAGAATTACTCTGAAATATGCATTGCTACAGGCAAATGTGAAGCAAAATACTATTAAATGGGATATATTAATGCAGAGTTTGTGTACACCTTCATAGAAAGGTAGCAATCTTTTCTAAATTTCTTTTCAATGTCATAGTTAAATGTGTTTTCCTAGAAAATCCAAGGTTAGTTTTGAATTTCTCATACTCTGTTCTTTTTGAAGGTCTTGGGACTGGGTACTTCTTCCATTTCAGGCATAATGATTGAACAGCTGCCATAGGTGGAGGCCACTTTTTATATTTTCCTTTGTGTACAAAATGTGATGTTAATTTTTTTTAACAGGTGAATAAAGTACTAATCATTTTTCTATTGTGAAGAGCTGGGAAAACTTCCGGGAGTGAGATCGAATTTCTGAATTTATGGTTACTAAAGGAACAGTGAAACATTAGGGAGCGGGGTTGGTTCTGTCTTATTCTGAAATTAAATGTGGAATCAGAAATAAGAATTTAGATTTTAGAGAATCTATGTTCTCTGAATAAGCCATTGGCCTTTGGTAACTCTACAGAGTCTCTTTACTTCTTTTTCTCTTTTAAAAATCATGTATAGTTATACAAAATAATGTTTTGTTGGCGCCTGTGGCTCAACGGGCTAAGGCACCAGCCACGTACACCTGAGCTGGCGGGTTCGAATCCAGCCTGGGCCCGCCAAACAACAATGACGGCTGCAACCAAAACATGGCCGGGCGTTGTGGCGGGCACCTGTAGTCCCAGTTACTTGGGAGGCAGAGGCAGGAGACTCGCTTGAGCCCAGGAATTGGAGGTTGGTGTGAGCTGCAATGCCACAGCACTCTATCCAGGGTGACAGCTTGAGGCTCTGTCTCAAAAAATAAATAAATAAATAAATAAAAATAATGTTTTGACCTACATATACATAGTGAATGATTCCCACTTTAGGTAAGGAAATAAAACATACTTATCCATTACCTCATATTGCTATCTTTCTTCCTTTTTCTTTTTGTGGTATAAATACCTCAAATTTACTCTTAGCAAATTTCCAGTATGCAACACAGTATTATTAAACATAGTTCTCCTGCCATATATTGTATTTCTAAATTTTTTCAACTTACATAACTGCACATTTATATCTTTTGTTCTATATGTCCTGATTTCCTCTCCCTCCCTAACTTGGTAAACACTATTCTACTTTCTTTCTCTGTATTTGATTTTTCTGTAGATTCTGTAAATGCGACCATGTCATATTTTTCTTTCCTTGCCTGGCTTATTTCATTTGCCATAATGCTGAGTCTTAATGGTAAATTAACTCATGAATTAATTGTTGGAGCACCAAAACAATATTGAGGTTATATGGGAAACATCAGCTGTAAATAAAAGACACAGGCCTACTCCCCACAATACCACCGTCATGGAACTTACATTATAATCAAGGAAACAAAGAATCCTATACTAAATAACAAGTTGCAAATTAATTATTGACTTATGATAGTGTTCAGTGTCAGAAAAGGGAAATACAGTTTCTAAAGGAATACTTTGGTTTCTTTGAGAAAGTGATCTGGAACACACAATTGGATGCATTAGGCATTAAAATGACAAAAAGATGTGAGTAGGGAGCTCCAGGGATGAAGAAGAAATAGCAATTAGGGATGTGAACTCCATGGCCTGGAGTACTTGAGAAAAGGCCAGATGATGCCATACAAGTGAGGAAGATTATCAGTGGCCAGAGCTGAACCCAATCTGGCAGCACTAGGTTCTAGAGGATGATACAGTGCAGGCTAGTGATTTTGGATTTCATTCCTGAGGCCGTGAAAATTTTCTTGATAAGATAGGAGAGAGATGTATTTATAGTTTTAACAGATTATTTTTTTTGCTATGGAGAGAATGGATTAAAGATGGGTGGATGGCCACACATGAACTTATTGCTGGTTAGGTTACAGATCACGGTATCTGGAAATGAAAAGGAAAAGGAAAGATAGGAATGGAATCCGGAGGTACAGCAAACACAAAGTGCACTCTATGAATGATTAGACAGACATGCAAAGTGAAGTTGTAAGCGAGATGGATCTCAAATGAGAGCAAGGTTTCTGGCCTTTGCAATTGTGTGGGTTAGAGTGACCGTTTACTGTGCAGGAATGCCGGGAGGTTTCTGAGGGAAGAGTTTGACTTCGTATAGTTTATATGCAAGCACTGGCCTCTGGGTGAATACAAGTACAATACCAGTCAGAAGAGAGATGGACTGCTTTTCTCTTTGTTCTGAAATCCAAATTTGTAAATCCTAGGGAACATTGATGAATTATTGTAAAACCAATTTAGTCATTCTTGGCCTATCTTAATGCAGAAAGGATGTTGAAGTAATATTCAAATTATTGGGTCATTTGGTTTTTGAAAACAGACTGTCAGTACTAAGCAGTTTGTTACCAACTACCTCTAAATTTATCCATAGCATTCAAAGGTGATGATGATAAGAATGACAATTAATAGGCACTGAGTCCTTATTCTGCTCCAGGCACCATTTTATGTGTTTTAAGTGTATAAATTCAGTTAAGTATATCCCAAACCCTAGGTATTATTATTATCCCCATTTACAGTTGAGGAAATGAGGTACAGGGATTTTCAACACTTGCCCTAGTGGACACAGCTAGTGAATGAAAAAAACCAGGATTTAAATATGGATAGCCTAGGTGCAGAGTATAACTTCCTAAACACTTTACTGTGGAACTGGATTGTAGTGATCTAGTGTGCAGAGACTAAAAGAATTTAACTGGAAATAGATAGATAAACATTTCAAGTTTTGTCATAGGACTAATAGCCAAATGTGGCATCAGTTATATTTGGCCAGTAAGAGGAATAATGGTATGTGTACCATAAAGAAGACAGAGGAAATGTATCCTCCTCACAGTCTCAGCTAGTAGGTTTCTTTTCTTTCCTTCTTTTTTTTTTTCTTTTCTTCTGCATGTTAAAGCTTTCTTCTGGGTACCAGAAACAATACAATCTAGTAAATGAAGAACTTTATGTTTTTCCACAATTTAGGAAAAAAAAAAGAATGTAACTAGAAAAAGGCTGAAATCAAAAATGGAGACCTACGACTTACTAAAACTAATAGTTACCTCTATAACATATAGTCCTGGGCCTTTTATTATTATTATGAAGGCTGATACTTCCTAGCATGGGTGTGAGGTTGCTTATGATTATCCTTTGGATTTCCATACAAACTCCTTAGAACCCCTAGTCTAGGAGTTGTGAGAGCTCGGCGTGTTGCAACATTGCATTTTTCTTTGTATTTCTGACATCTGAAAGGGGGCTTTATTCATGACAGATATTAAGTAAATGCTCGTGGATAAATAACTGAATCAATCAATAGTTCTCGTAGTTATTTGCAAGTAGTTCTTATGTGTCTTTCTTCCTGGGAAGATGTCCAGAAAGGAGATAAACTGAGGACTGAATCTTTAAATTCTAATTATTACGAATTCTCATAAGCTTTAAATAGATGAAAACGATTACCTGAAAAGCTTCAGTAGATTCAAAACAGCTACAAATATTCTTATTAATTATATATATACACCCACACACATATATACAATTTACTTCAAGAGAATGACAACATTTTCTACTTACAGATAAATTCCCCCTACACTTTTCGGTTAACTCTCATGTCGTCTGTTGAGATACAAAGGGAAGATGAAGTTATCGATTTATAAAGGACGTAACCTGGGCAGGCAGAGAAGTAATTCGCTCACTTAGCGATTGGAATAGAATTATTCTTTAACCTCATAAAACCATAGCCGGTCTTTCAATTCCTTCCTAGTCAACCACACTGATTCTTGAGTTAAAGACACTTTCCACTGTCATGCACTGTAAGAAAGCTATTCTAGTGCTCAATTTGGTGTAACTTGTGCCTTTCACTTTTGAATGTTGTGGGCCAGTTCATTTATGGCTTTACCAGCTCTACTCAATCTGCCATAGATTCCAGGTATTGTGAGCATGGATTTCTGTGTGAACAGGTACTCTGAATTGAATGAGTTGACCAGTTTTAATGTCAAGGACTATATATTTTGAATCGTATATGTCTATCTTGTAGTACCTGTTTTATTTTTTAAAGTATGAGAACCTATATTACTTGTACCATGTGAAATATGGTTATTTGACTTGAATTTGTGAAGTATACACCTTTCCTCAGAACTTACCTTATTGAAGAACAATTCTAAATAGTTCCTATACTTCCTAAGGAATTCCACCAGAGTTATCAGATTTATTTTTATGCATTTCTCTGTGAGCCTTTTAAAGGCTTTCATTTTCAGAGCTGTCACATAATGCAGTAGATGTGTTTATTTTATCTTGTTTGGGAAATAGATTTGGCTTTCTGCTGGTATAGCTTTATTGCTGACTTTAAATTCAATCAATAATTGATTCCCTGTTCTAATACTTTTGCAAGAATTGTGTAGTGCTACATTTTTGGGATCTTCCTCAGAAATACAACGTTTTATTCTTGCGTTGTAGAATGAATGAGAGGAACACAGAAGGGAGACTGCAAGGCAAAGAGGTAGTTTACATTTTCCTAAATTTAATTTTCTTAAATAGGAATTAAATGGTGTATTTAATTAGATGGCATGAATTGCAAGTTATGAAAATAGTTTTCTAAATGTTTAATGAATGTTTCTTCTCTTCAATCCTAAATGTTTCTGATGTTGGTTTACTTTCAGGACAGTTAACTATCCATTAAAGTTATTTTCACATCTTTTTAAAAATGACATAGCTATCACATCTGTGGTGGAACTTATATCTGTAGTATAGGAGGAAAAAATGGGAGATGAATTCTATAATTTATCTGACTTTAGGACTTGCTGATTATCAGAGTTGAGGAACTTTAAGGATAAGACCAGAAGAAAGGTGAGTAGAAATTGATTCAAAAGACTGACATTATATGCACCACTTACAATGAAATTAATACCTTGCTAATACATCTTGCTCATACATTACATATTGAAGTGTCAAGAAAAAGCTTAGATTTTTTGACTATGGTCTCTTTTTCCTAGATTTCAATAGGTATGTAGAAAACTTGTCATATTTCCCATTTTAGGTTTTCCAAACTACTTACGTTTGGATGTTAACCAAAACATCTCTTCTTTGCTGTGGAAGCAATCCTTTTGAAAATAGGAAAAAAGAAATGGAAGGGAAAACTAAACCAGCATCTGAAATCTGTGATCAGTGAATTTTCACACTGGTGGATAACTTGAAGAAAGAAAAGAGATTTGAGAAAGGAAGTTCAATTTAACAAGAAAAAATTTTACCTGGAAGTATTGTTTATCTCACTTATATAATGGTCTAGTTAGAAGTTTTATTTTAATTCCTATTTATTTTAGCAGTGCTCATATCCTGAATGGATTTTAAAAGTGAGTAGATTTTTCAGAAAGTTCCAAACCTACATAAAGATTTAATGATGTGTCAAACACATAAAGATGTCTCAGTAATAAAAAGCCAAATAGTCTTTATACTCCACAAAAGACTTTTACAGTTGGTAAGGAAAGCGGGCCTTACTACCTATACATTTGTTAAATTATAAGAAAGCTTGTACCTTAATCTTTGGAGCAATTTTAGAGAGTAAAGGAAGCTGCTATTTATAGTGATGCAATTATAGACCGAGAGATGGCATGTGAGACTTGGCTTAAAGGTGTATGATTTTGTTTTAAATTAAATAAGGGTTTTATAGGTGCTTTGCTTCTAAAAGTCTTCTCTTTTGTAACACTCAGGTTGACAGAAAAGTCAGACTATATTCTATCTATGGAGAGGTGGCAAGGGAATGGGGTAATTTAATTTAGAGCTGGAAATTTGCTCCTGATAAAATGGTCATTTTTAGAACATATAAGTGTATCCTGAAAATTAAATGCCAGATTGCATGAAAACTGCTTCTGGCATTAAAAAAAAAATGTAAGAGCAAGCAAGGATGAAAAAATGAAACCTTAGAACTTTAGTATGAAACAGGATGAGAAATAAAATGTAGACGATTTGGAACAAGTCCCTGGAAATGAGATTGAGATGATATTGATCACAGGTTGGGTTTCCATGGAAGGAGACGTTAAAATGGACATTCTCAAGCAAGTGATTTGAGAAGTGTCTGGTATTTGTGAGGGACGCGGGGTTGGTCAGAGGAAGAAGTTGGGCTGGAATACAATTGATCAATCTGATACAGGGTCAACTCTGGATCTGGGATGACCCTTCAGAGGATCCCAAATTATGATCGTGTGGTCAGGACATTTTAGGCAGGCTGGCCGTTGAAGAGGCTAAGGCAGCAAAAGTTTTCAGAGGATAATTTGGCTATGAGATCTCAGCAGGCAGTAATCCCTGCACCTGGGAGAGGACAGCTTGAAATTCAATGGGGCTCTTGCTGAGTACCCTATATAGACGTGTTTATATGAGAGTAAGACTTCAGGAACTACACAAATCAGAATTGGGGAACTGAAAGAATCAATTTCACAAACAGGAAACCAGGCCTCTTTGAAAGCGTGATCTCTCACACATCCACAGTTTGGGTTCCATGTATTTAACCTGCTGTCATAACTGTCATTGATGTAGGGAAAATTCTGACTCCTAGATGCTGCTGCCTTATTCTCTCAAGATGGTCATTTCAAAGCAGATAGCTGTACTTTCAAAAGACCATTTAATTCTTCTGTGAGGCTAGCAGCTTCTGTATGGTGTGGTGTATCATAGGACAGCTGTATTCTGCGATCATGCTTCCACAGCCACATTCTCTATCCTGAGAAGAGGCTATTTTCATCCAATATGATGTTTTATGGGATCTCATATCACCAAATCAGACATTCTATTAACCCTTAGGTATTAGCGCTCACGGGTGCCCTTTGGCATCAGTACAAGTGCTGTTTATAGGGATAAATGTTAATTCCAGTCAAGGTGATTCACTACCCTTTCCATGATGGTGAGAATAATGTAATCAAATTGCCTTTGAACTTCCTATTTGGTTTCCTGAAGAATTTGTCTCAAGAGTGGATTGCATACATCTCTTCATAGCCCTCCGTCAGGGATGTCAGGTTAGCAACTTGAAATTCATCATGATGGGAGTATTAATATTACAGTTATTGGAGCTCTTTGTTCAGCATAAGCAATTGTTAAAGCTTTACTAGGACTAGTATTTCAGAAGCTTAGTTCTCTGTTGCTGAAAATTTGGATATTCAAATTGGATAGCTAAATCAGTCTTAGTGGGAGCTGTTTCGTCCCTGTATAGTCTTCATCTCTTTCATCAAAGCTACTTTTTTCATGAGCCAAGACCACTGAGATGGCCCAGAGGCAGGCAGATGTCAACTGGCAGAGTCATTCTGTGTCCTTTGTTATTAGCGTCACTTCTGTTGGTGTATTTGGGTGGATATTAACATACAACACAAAGGTTCACAAAAGTTCCCACAAAAATATCTGCATACTTTTGCTTCAGACTTCCTAGCCTTCCAATCCTTCTCTTTCCGTGTCCGTGACGCCATAGCCAAGTCATTTACCACTGCCTATGAGACTATAAACATTTTTATCTTAGCCCATTTACTGTATGCATGACATGGATAGCCCTATACCATCCATATCGCTGACCATTCCAAGGATTTCCTCTATATCTGGTTTTAAGGGACATTCTTGGGTAAACATCACCCACAGTGACAGTTAATTTTTCTCTCAAACTCACATACTGAGCTAATGCATTCATGACCCCAATTTGGGATATTTTTCCTGCATTATCTGGTCACAAGTGATTCTCCTCTGACATAAAACCATAATTGTGAGCTGAGAGAGAGATATCAAAGTCTGTCGTCCTTATTTGTGAGCAGACCCTTCTGATCTTTGTCTCTGTTCATTCCAGGTACACATATTCTATTTCCATTTCATAAGGGATTATTGTTGGGTCCATTTTGTGTTACGACATACCACAACTCATGATTGGACATGCAAGTTGTGTGGACATTTGATGTATCAACATCTCTACTGAGGTTAGAATAACAATATAGACTACCTTTCACATTATATTTAGCTATCTGTTGCAGATAGTATGGACTTGACT